>APFE030693520.1:62690-92739 GCA_000404065.3 Pinus taeda | reverse complement strand
TAAATAATAATTTGTCCTCGGTCCTAAGATCAAAATTAGTCGTTAGTCAATTTAGCTGTTGGAGACTCTGCTCAGACTATTTAACATGCTAAGCTAGATCAGTTTCTTCAACTTGTCCTGACGATGAACCACACTAGTTGGTTTGAAACGCGTCGGCAAATGAATTCTTATGTGATTTACGTTGAAGAATCTCTCAAAAATATATTTATTTTGTCAACCATCGTCACACATCCATGTAATTTTTTTTAAATGACTGAGAATTAAAATAATAAAGAAAAATGTTATTTCTAGTACTAAGAATATTCATACTTGTCACATTAATTAGCGGTAACATTATAACATCAAATAAATCTTGGTGTATTTCACCTATAATCACGTCACACTTTAAAGGGTTTGATTCTACATGTATTCACCCATCTATTATTAAGCTACTACTTAAACTTTACACACATATTAAAGTACCACCCTTACTGTATTCATGGTATTTATGTTTCACGGTTCGACTATTAATTATTGCTTTAATTCTTATTGGGCGTTATGATGGCCCTAGGCTCAATGGTAATACATCTCTTGAGTCTTTGGATGCTATACAACTGGCCCTTCTAGCCTCAGGAGATGCTCCTCATGCATAGTCGCCTGATGTTGTGTTGCATCGGACGATGGAGAGTAATCTCTTAGATCTATGCTTTCATCATCGCTTCATTGTCTTTGCATTTCCTCCTTTCGGGTTCAGTCGTTCTGCTTCAGGGCAAGGTGCTATCGCATTTGCATAGGTAATCTCAACAGTGATTTTCTCTGATAACCTTTGTTGGCATTATTCCACGAATCTTAGGCTTCTTTATTAGTCACACCACCTTTTCTAAGCAGGTTGGCTCCATACAGACATGCCATCACTTATGTTTGATTCTCTGCTATGAGAAGGTATCTATACATCTTCATATCTAGGTAATGTTTATATGCTCAATGCAAGAGTTTTGTAACTTGTTTGATTATTTTCTTTTAAAAGTATCACATTACAACCCTGTGTTATTCTTGCCTAGGGAATATGGAGGGTTTCATCGTTGTTCAAGATTTGGAACAGATGTCAGATTTTAAGTCCACTACTCGGCTTACAAAGACTGGTGAAGAATGGCAAAGTTTAACTACAGGGTATTGAGCTTTTCCTAACTACATTTTCATCTGGGTTTTAGCATAGTAGGGTTTTGGCTTCAAGAGTTTAAAATTCCTTTGCTGAAATATTGTTAGCTCAGCCTTGTATGTGATTTTTAGACTTGTACTCTAGTTACAAGAAATTCTATTGAAGTAAAAACTCGCTAGTTTTTGGGTTTAGCCTAGGCGTTTATGTTTGTAATAAATTTTGAATGAAAACTCTTGGTTGGCTGCTAAAACCCTGGTCCAGAATTGGTTCTCGGCTTTCTATTTATAACGTCTTCATTTTGGGCTATTGCTTTTGATGAGAAAGAACAACTTCATTTTAGGCTATTGCTTTTGATGAGAAAGCATGCTTTTTGATGAGGTAGGCCCTCTTGGAATAGTATAATGATTCATGTTTAAATATTATTGAATTTTCCAGAATGTCTTTACTCTTTGTGTAAAAGTCTGTTTACCTATAACTCACAATTGCATGTAAATATATGAGTATCTCGATATACATTAGGAGGATGTTCAAATGTTTCTTGACTCTTTTTCTTGAATATGTAAATCATGTTTCCAAAAGAACTGTTTCACTGGTTTATACTTCTTTTTTTAACTATTTCAAACATAATACAAGATTTTTCTATGTTATGTTTAAGTTTCATATTTAGATACTCTCCCTGAAAGAGTGCTTGTGCGCCTAGAATTTCTACCCCTTGCTCTATGTGAACTAGTGACATAATAGTTTATTTTTCTCTTTTTAGAATAAAAAGAATAAGCTTCTTATGTCAATTTTCCTACCTTGAAATTTAAATAGTTATTTTCTAATTCTGGATACATTGACCTGCATATATCTTTTATACAGAGTAATGAGAACTATCCCTTTTATTTCTAGAGCAACTACTCGTCAAAAATCAGAAAGATTAATTCCTACTACGGTAAAGTAGGCTTCTACCTATACAACACGAGATTTTACTCATCTGAGTATGAACTAACTTCCAGTTGTTAGTCTGCTACCAGACCTTAGATTACTTGTTGCTTTTCCTCCCAACCATTAGACCGATTAATCAGCTTGTCTCCCCCCGAGCTTCTTCTCACATGCAGAATTTCCTCTTAAGACTACATCATTTTTGTTACAACTATCTGGTCCTAGCCAGGCTTAGCTCTAGGAACCCTCCTGACATCTCAATGTAGTGTTCTCATTTTAATACTTCATTCCTTTTTCCTCTTTTCTGATCTCAGGTACACTTACCCTCTTGATCTTTTTTTCCTAAGAATAAATCTCCAAGGAAATTAGTTAGGAATGTTGTTCATTGTTGTTTAAAATTTTAGCTTGCTACCATAAAAATTTATATTCCAGATCCTGCATTGTTGCCTCTCTAATCTGCTCATTAAATGTAGTTCGTAATTCACTGAAAGAGACCTGATATATACAGTTTACCTTCTGACTTAAGGCATCTACCACTTGGTTCTCCTTTCCTTTCAAGTGCTTCATTTCAATGTCAAATTCACTTAGGAAGTTGACCCAACGAGCTTGCCTAGCATTCAAAGTGGGCTGCTTAAAATAGTTAGTTAAACTATGATGATCAATCATTAATGGAAATTTCTTACCATCAAGTAATGTCGCCACATCTTTAATGTTGAATGATTATTATTAGCTCTAAGTCATATGCTGAATATTTTTGTTCGTCTTCCTTAAGCTTCCTAGACTCATAGGCAATAACCCCGCCCTCTTGCATTAGTACGCCACCTACACCTTCCTTGTTGGCATCTATACAAACCACATAATCTTTATTCGGATCAACAATGCTCAAAATGGGTGCAGTGGTGAGAAAATGTTTAAGCTTATCGAAACTCTTTTGACAATCCATGGTCCACTTAAAAGTTTTTCCTTTCTTTTGCAGAGAGGTAATGGGGTATGCCACCCTAGAAAAACCTTCAACAAATCACCTATAGTATCTGGCTAAACCCATAAATGATCTTATATCAACCACGTCTTTTGGTACTGACCATTCCATTATAGTTTTTATTTTCCTTAGATCCACAACAGTTCCATCCTTTGTAATGACATGTCCTAAATACTGGATTTGTTCTTTAAAGAAATCACATTTGTTGTACTTGGTGTACAGTTGATGTTCTCTTAAAACTTGCACAACAATAGAGAGATGTTCTTTATGTTCTTTTATATTTCGAGAGTAAATTAGTATGTCATCGATAAAAATCAACACAAATTTATCCAAATACTGATGAAATATATTGTTCATGAGGCACATGAAGGTCGCGGGAGCATTAGTCAGTCTAAAGGGCAACAAAACGAACTCATAATGCCCATAATGAGTTCTAAAGGTTGTTTTTGCTATATCTTCTTCCTTTATTCTAATCTGATGGTAACCTAAACGAAGGTCGATCTTTAAGAACACAGTCGCACCCTTCACCTGATCAAACAAATCACCTATACAAGGTAAAGGGTATTTATTCTTGATGGTCAGTTTATTTAACTTACGGTAATCCATGCACATTCGCAAGGTTCCATCCTTCTTCTTAAGAAAAAGCATTGGAGCTCCCCAAGGTGATACACTTGGGCAAATATATTTTTTATCAAGAAGTTCTTGTACCTGCATTTTTAATTTTGTACTCTGATATGCTCTTGTGATAAGGGGATTGGGATACCGGGGAAGCTCCCAGAATCAACTCAATGGTGAAATCTATATCCCTCTTTAGAGGAAGTCCCAAAATTTCTTCAGGAAACACGTTTAGAAAATTCTACACCACAAGTATATTTTCTAAAGAAACAGATTTCTCCTTTGAATTAGTATATCATACCTGTATTGCATAAATTTGGCAGCCTTTTCTGATACATTTTTATAATTGAGAGGTTGTTACTGTTCTTAATTTCAGTGGTCTTAATATGCCCTCAATTTCCTGCCTCTTTCCCTCTTAGTCCATATAGTTAATAGTTTTGGTTTTACAGTTCATGAGGGACCAATATTTTTCCAATCAGTCCATGCCTATTAGGATATCATATGATCCTACGGGAAACACATTCAAGTCTGCCATAATAAGTTGACTTGCTAACTTTAGGGGGAAGTTGCTGATCTTGGCCAACACCCTTCTTTTTGCTCCTGTGACTAGTTGTACTAACCAAGGATTCTTAAACTTAAAATCTTGCAAACAACATTGTTCTACTACTTTGGGACTAATATAACTCAAAGTAGCTCTTGGATCAATTAAAATAGATATAGTTCAATCAAAGACTTTACCTTAAAATTCTATCATGGTTGCTTGGTATTCCGCCTGATGGTCTTCAAGGGCAATATTAATTTTGGGAATAATTCTTGCCACTTCCCCCATAGTTGATGCTTCTTGACTCTGTGTAACCTGATCAATTCCCTTGCGGTATGGACAGATTTTGACATAATGGGGTCCTCCACATCCCCAACATTGTAATGGAGGTCTAGCTCCTACTTCCACTTCAGTTCTACCCGACTGCTAATTTGTTTTGGACTCACTTGGAAGTTTGAAGTTGGGTTGATCTCTGGTCATATTCATGTTTTCTTGCTCTTTATGGGGTCCCTTTTTTACTATGGCCTTATTTCCCTTACTGTTAGAGGTAAACTTAATTCCCTTTTTGTTAGCCCATCTCTTTCCCACATCTCCCTTTTTCCTATTTTGTTGATAACATTATCAAACCTTTTGTATAACTTCATCTATGGTTTTCGGGTTATAAAACTCAAGATGCTCTTTCATGAACAACGAAAGACTGTTGATAGATCGTTTCACTTTCGCTTCTTCTTCCTGTATGTAAGGAACATACCGAAGCAATGATGTAAATTTTGCTATGAACTCATCCATAGACAACTGACCCAATCGAAGATCATGAAACTCTTTTGCCTTTTCGTCATAAAATATTTAGTTAAATATTTCTCCTTAAAATACTTTTAAAATTTTCCCCAAGTTATGCTCTGCTCATTTCCTCCACGTGTCGTTTTTACTTCCTCCCACCATAGGGTGGTTTTTCCTTGCAGCTGAAAGATGGCCAAATGAGCCTTTAAATTATGTTTGTATTCATACATCTGAAAATACTTATTCATATTGATGAGCCAAGCTTTAGCTACCTCTTCTTTTTCACCATTAAAGAGGGGAGATTTTATTTTCCGAAATTCTCCTTGTAACTCTATTTTCTTTCTTTTTTGTGTTTTGTGTTCTGATACATTATTAGATTCTTCCTCATGATTCTCTTTGCCACCTTTTGTTTCTACATTCTTGGTTCGAAATTATTGTTTTCCAGTCATGTACTCATGCTTAGGACTGGGAATTGGTTGTTGATGATTATGTCTATCAGACAAACTCCTCGTGATACTTTCCTACTCCTGCATCAACCTTTCATTATCTGCTCGTAACTGGGACATCTCATCCTTCAGTTCTTGTACATTTTCCAAGATTGTAGTATGGTATTGCGTGTCTCTTCCCCCAATTGTACCCATACCTCAGGATTGGCTTCTTGAAAAGAAGCTGGTCTTGTTCCTATCATGGGTTTGTGTGGTGTAATTCCAATCCTCCTCATGTTGGCTTCTTTTCTTTCCTTCTCTGTGCACATCACAAATGTTATTATTCACTTATTTTCCAAAGATCTCATCTTTGTAACCAGAGTGCTCTCATACCACATGTCACACACCCATGTATCACCATGTAATGTTTTTTTTTTTTAAATGACTGAGAATTAAGATAGTAAAGGCAAATGTTACTTTTGGTACTAAGAATATTCATCTTGTCACATTAATTAGCAGTAACATTATAACATCAAATAGATCTTGGTGTATTTCACCTATAACCACGTCACACTTTAAAGGGTTCAATTCTACATGTATTCACCCATTTATTATTAAGCTACTACTTAAACTTTACACACAGATTAAAGCACTTCCCTTATTGTACTCATGGTATTTATGTTCCATGGTTCGACTATTAATTACTGCTTTAATTCTTACTTGGTGTTATGACGGCCCTAGGCTTGACAGTAATACATCTCTTGAGTCTTCGGATGCTATACAACTGGACCTTCTGGCCTTAGGCGCTGCTCCTCATTCACGGTCACCTGATGTTGTGTTACATCAGACGGTGGAGAGTAATCTCTTAGATCTATGCATTCGTCTTCGCTTCATTGTCTTTGCATTTCCCTCTTTCGGGTTCAGTCGTTCTGCTTTAGGGCAAGGTGTTATCACATTTGCACAGCTAAGCTCAACAGTGATTTTCTTTAATAATTTTTGTTGGCATAATTCCACCAATCTTAGGCTTCTTCGTTGGTCATACCACCTTTGCTAAGCAGGTTGGCTCCATATAGACTTACCATCACTTCTGTTTGATTCTCTGCTATGAGAAGGGTATCCATACATCTTCGTATCCAGGTAATGTTTATATGCTCAATGCAGGAGTTTTGTAACTTGTTTTATTATTTTATTTTAAAAGAATATCATATTCTAACCATGTGCTATTCTTGCCCAGGGAATCTGGAGGGTTTTGTCATTGTTCAAGATTTGGTGGATGTCAGAACTTAAGTCCTCTGCTCGACTTAGAAAGTTTGGTGGAGAATGGCCAAGTTTAACTACCAGGTATTGAGCTTCGCCCAACTATGTTTTCATCTGGGTTTTAGCATTGTAGGGTTTTGGCTTCAAGAGTTTAAAATTCCTTTGCAGAAATACTATTAGCTCACCCTTTTATGCGGTTTTTAGACTTGTACTCTAGTTACAAGAAATTTTATTGAAGTAAAAACTTGCTGGTTTTTGGGTTTAACCTAGGCGTTTATGGTTGTAAAAATTTTTGAATGAAAACTCTCGGTTGGTTGCTAAAACCGTGGTCCAGACTTGGTTCTCGCCTTTCTTTTTGTAACGGATTCATGTTGGGCTATTGCTTTTGATGAGAAAGGACACTTTTGGTTCATATGAGGCAGGCCCTCTTCAAACAGTATAATGGTTCATGTTTAAATATTATTGAATTTTCTAGAATGACTTTACTCTTTGTGCAATATTATTGGTATGAGTTCTTATGCTTAATTCTCTTAACTAGGGGTTTAAAAGTATGTTTACCTATAACTCACAATTGCATGTAAATCTATGAGTATTTGGATATACGTTAGCAGGA
This sequence comes from Pinus taeda, assembly GCA_000404065.3. Lineage (NCBI taxonomy): Eukaryota > Viridiplantae > Streptophyta > Pinopsida > Pinales > Pinaceae > Pinus > Pinus taeda. Next base: position 85,467 of record APFE030693520.1, on the reverse strand, counting down.
TGTTCAAATGTTTCTTGACTCTTTTTCTTGAATCTGTAAATTCTGTTTACAAAAGAACTATTTCACTGGTTTATTCTTCTTTTTTTAACTTGTTCGAACGTAATACAAGATTTTTCTATGTTCTGTTTAAGTTTCGTATTCAGATGCTCTGCCTGAAACAATGCTTGTGCGCTTGGAATTTCTACCCCTCGCTCTATGTGAACTAGTAACATAATAGTTTGTTTTTCTCTTTTTAAAATGAAAAGAATAAGCTTTTTATGTCAATTTTCCTACCTTGAAATTTAAATAGTTATATTATAATTCTGGATACATTGACCTACCTATATTTTTTATACAGAGTAATGAGAACCATCCCTTCTATTTCTAGAGAAATTGCTTGTCAAAAATTAGAAAGATTAATTCCTACTACCGTATAGTAGACCTTCTACCTATACAACACGAGATTTTACTTATCTGAGTATGTGCTAACTTCTAGTTGTTAGTCTGCTACCAGACCTTAGATTACTTGCTTCTTTTCCTCCCAACCGTGAGACCAACTAGTCAACTTGTCTCCCCCCAACTTGCTTCTCACATGCAGGATTTCCTCTCAAGACTACAATCTTTTTCTTACAGCTCTCTAGTCCTAACCAGACTTAGCTTTAGGAACCTGACTGACATCTCAGCACAGTGTTCTCATTTTAATACTTCATTCCTTTTTCCTCTTTTCTGATCTCGGGTACACTTACCCTCTTGATCTTTTCTTCTTGAGAATAAATCTCCAAGGAAATTAGTTAGGAATGGGTAACTACTAACCTAATCACCTGACATGTGAGAAATATGTAACTATCATCATATCAACATTTTCACTATTTACATAACTTAATCACAATAAATAATTATATAAACTTATGATAGTATTCAGTTTGTTTAGTTGCAGTAATTTAAATATTTACAATTATTGGGGGACATCACAACCATTTAATGGATATAATAAAGAATACTCCTATATCATCACCGATATTTTCCTTCGCTGTATAGTGCCACAACGCCTCTTGCCAAAAAAATTCCACCCTTTTGCAAAAAAATTCCACCATATATTACTTTCCTTCTTTGACTCTTCCAACTCTTAACCTTCATATTTGGATGATAATTTCTTTCAATTGACTACTCATAATTAAGTTAGATGAAATTTATTGATTCCAACATGAATTTGTAATAGGTTTGGGTTTATTCAGTATTACTAAATTTTATTTTATTTTGAATTTTTAATCATGGGAGTTTTATTTGGGGACAAATATAGGTTTTACTCTATTCAATTTTACTAGACTCTATTTTCAAGTCTTAATCACTAGAGCTTTAATAAGGAAGCAATACCATACTAGTGCATTTATATTGGGGAATATATATTAAAGAAAAATTAACTTAATATATTGAACATATAATAAACTAAAGGGTCTTTATATGCTGTGTATAACAAAATTAAGCTCAAAGTTAATGAAAAATATAAAGAGGTATAAAAATTGTTAAATTGTGAAGGTGTATGGTATTGGTATGGGAATAAATAAAGTGATTTTTAGAAGTATTTTCCAATATATAGTCAAATTAAAAATATTGTTTAGTATGTCACAAACGCACGTGCTATGTAAGAAGTTCATCAAATAAAACTCCCTAAACTTTAATCAATAAATTTATCTAAATATTATAAAATTTGCTATTTAATTTATTATCTAAACTTTAATCAATAAATTTATCTAAATATTATAAAATTTGCTATTTGATTTATCTATATGGTTTTGCAATGCAGTGGAACAATTGGTGGGATCTGTAAAACATATTCTAGGCATGAATGCCTTCCGACAACTCTTATCTACTGGTTAAAACTACGTCGGCGAGTAGTTGCTAGTCGTTTTCAAAAAGCTAACTTAAACTCTAAGTAATTAGTCTTTATATGGACAAGAGCTTCACTTTAATCGTGTCATTTGTTTTTATGTGGACAAGAATTTCCCCTTCATCTTATTAATTAAAAAGAATAATGAAAATTAATGTATTAATTAAAAAGAATAATGAAAATTAATGTTTTTTTTTAATCATGATATATTTAAAAATACATGAGGTCCATTAGGCTCCTCGTGTTAAGTGGGACACTTATTATTATTTGTTCAAAGAAGGGAAAATTGTTTTTGGGTTTCAAATGGGCAATATAAAAATTATTAATTGTGTTTTCTAATCCCATTTCCATAGGGGTAATTTGTTTTTCTCTGTTCAAATGGGTAAATATAAAATATTGGTGTTATTGAAGCTTTATTACTCTCGTCATAAAGATTAAATGGTAAAGTTATCGAGAAAGGTATTATCGGTAAACGTTTTTTAATAGGACTAAGTTATTTTAATTTTAAGTTTTAAGTTTTAAAGAAAGGAAAATTGGGAAGTAAATTGGGAGACAAGTGCAAATGAGGAGGATTGAAAGGATGGTCATGTGATAAAGTATTTGGTAAAGGGTCATATTTAAAGTTAAATTTAAATTAAGTTTTAAATTATATCAAATCATAATAATACTGGTGAATTAATTATGTTTTCATCAATAAGGTTATATGCATTTTGTTTGATAGGAAATATTTGTTTTTATGATTTACAAAAGAAAATTCTAATAGAGGAGGTAAACATTAAGAATAAAAGAAAAAGATAAAGAATGAAAGAAGATAGAAGAGGTTGGTGAAAGAAAGTTGAAGAAGCCAAGCTCTTGAACATGAGTAAAAGAAGTAGAATTTGACAAAAATGGTGAAGGAAAAGAAAGATAGAATGTAAAATCTTAACAAGTAAAGAAAGAAGATAAGCACTTGGGCATGGATAAAAGGAGCAAAAGATTAATTATGCAACCTAAAAATATTAAAGTCATCTTTAATAAGGTTTGTTAACGATAAACAAAATATGGTCATGGTCCTATGCTCTTATGTTGTAAAAACACTATATTAGCCTCAAGTGAAAAAGTATTTGGAATTGAATGTAATTGAGACAAATGTTGATGGATGTAAGTCGTGATAATGAAAGTATATCCTCATAATATGAATGTCAAATAGTTCATTATAAACCAAAATTCACTTATCATGAGAGAGGAAGGTTCAAGGTTAAATAAAACCACTTCATGTAATGTATGCTTCTTGGTAAGCCAAAACCATTTAAGAATGCTATTGGTTAAGGGAAAACTTATGTAAAACCCAAAAAATGTAATGGTTGAGATAATCCACTAATCGAGAAAAAACCTAAAGGATATAATGGTTGAAGGTAACCTAAAAGAATAAAGGGTGGTTACAAGTAAGCTAGAGAAAACCAAGATGATGATTAATGATGATGCACGAGAAGTGAAAATGTTTTGACTAAAAAATTGTTGTTGAACCATGTATGAGAAAAAGGCCCCTAGAGAATCAATGAATGCACTGGCTACTGGCTCATGTATTAATTTTGGTGGATGGTGACTCTTCTATGTAGACTTCACCAAACATAATAGCTATAATTTTGCAAGTACAATAATAAAATTGAAGAGGAATGAAGAAGACGACCAAAATATGAAAATCATATAAGAAAAAAGATAAAGATCATATAAGACAAAAGATGAACACAAAAAGCATAGTTGAAGAAGATTGAAGATGAAGACCATAAAAAAATTGATGAAGATCATACTAGTAAAATAAAGAAGATGATTAGATCACGGGTATTTATTAAGGAGGGTAAGCAGAATTAACTTCTACTTGTGAATCATAAATATCATTTAAATTTTATGATGTATTTGTAATGATGTAGACCAAGCACATAAAAATTAGTTCAATTGGAATAAAAAGGGGAAAAAATGAGTTTATCTACCACCACCACCACTATTGAATCATGTTTTCTTGATATCAAAATAAACTTACTTAGTAATAAAATCAATGGTTACCACTTCCCATTTCCACTCTAGAATTGGTAACCAATCTAACAAATCTATTGGGTTTCTATGCCCAAAAATCACAATTTGACATTCCATACAACTAGAAATATAATCAACTACATCCTGTTTATCCTATCGAAAAATATAGGTTTCATATTACTGTAATTTCTTTTGGTAATGAGGATGTCTTGCATATGAAACACTATGTATTTCCTTTAATTCTAGCCTCCTCCATTATTTGAATTAGAAACATACATTCTATTCTTATGCATAAGTATTCCATCTTCCTTTAGTTTATATTCTTTAAACTTTTATTATACATTGTCCTATTGTACACCCTATTTTTCTTGTAAATAATGATGATCTATAACAACTGCCTTTAAAATTCCACCCTTTAAATCTAATATATGCACATCAATGGTTAAAACATGCTTGATATGTATTGTTTAACTGAGTTGATCAACATATTTATTCTTTTTCCTTTTCATATGTTTGATGTCAAAGTATTATTCACTTAAACACTCCAACCAAAATGGAATAAGATAGACAAGCATGCATTGCATTTCTTATTAGATAAATGTATATATAAATACATTTCTAGTAACCCTTCGATTCATATTCCAAGGTCCCTTGGATTCCTCGTGACCTTTGTTGTTAACTTGAGGATTTTCACCTTCCTCTCAAATGAATAAGCCAAATTTACATAACCCAAGAGGATTATGTTTCCAACATTTCCTCTTAATACAAAGGGGTGTATGCAACTCCAATAAGAGAGAAAAATGCAGTTGTATATAGCATACAATCATTGGATGTGATCTTTAAATATGGTGATTGAAGGAAAACCGAATGGGTAGAAGAAATCAAAGTCTTCTACTGGTGGTGGTTTAAGGATGGCCACAAACTTTGGAACTTGGCTTAAAGTAGTTCATGGAACAATTCTAAATGTGGCTAGAAGATAAAGTCTTCTATGAAATAAAAATGATCCTTGATGATGGTTTGAGGATGACCACAAACTAATGAAATGGGTAGCAAAAGCTAAAGTCTTCTACTAGTGGTGGTTTAAGGCTAGCCACAAACCAAATCATGCTCATGAAATATGAGTTTGTCTTTTGTTATAGCTCTATCTTTAGATTTGGATAACTCTAGCTCTAGGTTGTGGCCATAGGCACTAGTTATGATTTTGGTTTACTTTATATGACTTCGAAACTAGTAGTTGACTATCAATACCCCCTATCAAATACAAGGTGAGAAGATGAAAATATCTCCAATGCAAGATGTGTCAATATTCAAGAATGAACTATGTGGTATGACTGACATATCTTCTTATTTGTTAAATATCATTTCCATGAAGCAATTCATCCAAGTTGAATCTTTTCTTTTGCAATAGTCTTGTGTTTGGAGCATACTTTTGGATGATGAGTATGTTTTACACAATGCTCACAAGGATGAAGATAAAAAAATTGATATTTCATGTGGCTAACTCGATCACAATGTTGTCATTTTAATATTTGAAGTGATTGTGGAGCAGGTGAAGATGTGTCGTCATAAAGAAACTTAGCACTTTGAAACTGTATTAGTTTAAAGTAGTCTAGAATGTGAAATTCCACTTCATTTTAATATCCAAGACCAATTCAGTAATTTTGTTAACAAATTATTCCCAAGGTCTAATGATGAGCTTGGGAAGTGCAATAAAAACTTCTACATATTCATTGGAAGATTCTCCTGAAGTGGTGTCACTACTCTGATGGTGAGTTGACTACTGAAGATAATCTTTCTCTAACCCAAAAACATAGTTCGTTTGAACAAAAACTAGTTTAGAATGATGTCTCCTTTGTTTGATTTCATCTCATTGGAGTTGTGACTCAAGTTGAAGAAACTTGATTTTTTCTTGTGCATTTTATAAATATATTTGAATATTGATGAGAATGGATTTGCTATTTTGGCCTTTTTTTCTATAGTGAATAGTAATAGATTATTTAGTAACTGTAATAACTCATCAATTATAACCATTTTTCAACAATTTAAAATAAGAAAATGAAGGGTGTTTGACATATTCTCGATAATGGAGTTGAATTGATCGGGCTCTCAATGGTAGTAGGACAATAAAGTTTCCTCTAACATAGGTCACTCTTTCAAATAAGGAAAAAACTAAGGGTAAGCCAAAAAGATTAAATGGATGCTTAAATTAGAAGAAACAACATGGAAAATACTACAACCATGTGCTAGAGAAGATCATGAAGGAAAATAGAAGCAATTTTGAATACATTGTGGCTCACTCCTATTCTACTCCACTTCAAAGATGACCTTAGAAAATTTATGAAATCAAATTACAGATTGGATGGGACATGATCTCTATTTTAAAGCTTATTCTTAATAAATGATAGCTTCATTTGATTTCATATTACTCATCTTATCATTATTAGATTGTATTGCAAGTTCAACATTCTCAATATTTTTTTTGTGTAAATCAGACTAATTCTATTATATTGCAAAAAGATTACAGAGAGTTACATCCGCCACCATGATTTGGCTACCTGAGCAGGTTGACATTCTGAGGATGAGACTGAGCCGGAGAAAAAGAGGGACTGTGAAACTGTCCGCTGACCCCAAACTAGAACCACCAAAAACTGAACCTTCCACTCCCTGCTGAGGGGAGGGAGGAGTTTACAGACACAAACATGACCGACATAGACATTACAGACACAGACATTAAAATCGACATACCAAAACCTGAGTGGTGCGACCCGACACCTATCATAGACTGACTCCCATTACTAACTATAGCAACTACATCGACATCCAGAAACTGAACAGAGAGTATCGGTACCACCCCGAACGACCATGCAACGTGCCTAGGTGTATGGATTTGGTGGCTCCTCCACCGCTGGACTGACATATGTGCCTGGTTTCTCCTCCACCACTGTGCAGCCATAGGAGTCTGAGGCACTCGAGTCTGTGTATGGCGCGTCATCCTTCGCAGGCTCGCTTGGTCCAGCTCCGTTCCCCGCCACCGCACCCGAGACTTCCGAAGGCTGTAATCGCTGACCCTGAACAGGCGAGGGTGGCCGCGGTTCTGCCGGGGCTTCTGGTCGATCAGCATGGTCGCATTTTTCAATGCGCACTGAAACATAATAGACTGCATTGTCCAGCGTACACGGAAACCTGAAGCGGGTTGATGGGTGCCCCCCAAACGGACACACCGCGGCTCTTCCCCGTCCTCTGCCTCTTCCGCGCCCTCTTCGAGCTCCTGGTGAGCTAATTTCCTCCATTGGGGAGTCGAAGGATGCCGAGGAGCATGGCGATGAAGCCCGCCCTCTGGCACCGCCTCTTGAGCTTCCTCGCCTGCAAGCGCCACGTTGCCTCTCACGCGGCATCCTGTAACCAACAAAGAACCAATTCTGCCCAGAGGCCGCGAATGCTTTGTGCCACCGAGGATTCTAAACCCGTGCAACAGCTTACACAACAAATGCGAAACAGGTAATGGAACGCGAATACTAATAGCAATGCTTACCACACAGGTCGAGAGCCGAGCCTTTTCAAGAGCTGCGCGGGGTGAACTGCTCCCAGAGAGATGAACCGACCAGAACCAGGAATGACCAAGGCGCCAAAGGACCAAATCTTGAACAGGGACACAGAGGAACTGAGACGCCACGACACTCAGAGCTTATGGAGGTCGAAGGCGCTCAAAAACAGTGCTGGTAAAGGACAGAATGACATACCATGCGCCTAACCATAACACAGAGCCACGAATTCTCTGAAAATTCAGGCTTAAAACCAGGGCCTCCAGAGCCAAGGGCCGAGGTCTGTGCTTGGGCTCATGCACCCGCGGTGCAATCATCCAAGAGCCGAACGCATTACTCACAAATGAGACCATACAGAGCTTCCTACAGACAGAGCTTCGCACACCTTCCAACTGAACCTCTCTCATCGTCGAACTCAGGCAAACGACCCATATACCTCTGCAACCAGCTGTTCTCCCCCCACCATTAATACTTGCATAGCTGTTGGCCGGACCGAGGTGATGGCTTCTCAAGGCTTCGGTCCATATGGCTGGAGCGGGCGGCCACTTGTCATTTAATGAGGCCGCCTCCTCATTCAATGCTCTATTTAACACCCGCAGTCGGGATCAACGTTCTCAATATTAGCCCCTTAAAGTTGGCTAAATTAGTATATCACCACTAAGTTCTTGGGATCAAATCATTTTGAACATGTTTCCTTAAATATTCCAATGAATAATCACAACTCAACTAATTATACATTTTCCAATCCATCCCAATATTCATGAAGGTTTTAATCTTGTTTTTTTCTTTGCAAAACGTTAATTTGCAAATATTTGTAATCTCTAGGACTAATTACTTTTATGTTATCAAAAGATAGATTTCAACTACTTAAAAGTGATAAATATAAAATTTATAATGAATGATGTCGGGAAGCTCAAAAAACTTCTTTGCTTCAAATCCTAGCTCTATCAACATAGTGATACAATTCTAACCATTAAGAAGTTCATTGCTAAAAAATAATCACTTGATTGAGGGTGACACCCAGATGTTCCCTCTAGATAAAAGAAGTCCTCCATAACCTATAGATAATAAGAAATGGAACCTTCTTGCCACTGTAGTATTGGTAGATACATAAAAGCATGTGTAATTTTGTCATTTAGTATCACAAAAGATTCCATTAGGGTTTAAAGCTATGTTACTAGAAACGGGATGGTAATCATCATTCTTGGAAAAAAATGCACTAGAAACATGATGGCATGGAAAACACCATTTTCTATGATTGTTCTACATCAATATGGTTCAATGTTAAATATAATGAATTCTTTGGAAGCGAGGATAACTTTTGGGTCATAATATGGATAATGCTCTTTGCTAATATTAGCCCATGATTGACTCAATGTCATCAAGAGTTGCCACTCCTGGCATGAAAAGCCACTTAGCTGAGAAAGTGTTTTTTTGAAAAGGACATCATCGCAAAGTCCTATTAGTGAATCTTCTTCTCCCGCCAAAGGAACAATCAAATATTTTCAAATCATCTATTATTTTTACATTGAGAACAATAAAGAATGTTATTGTGATAACAATCGAATATTTTTATATCATTTATTATTTGTACAATGTCAAAATTGGTTAATGTTCTATTCAAATGGTGTATTCTAATTACATTTTATATTATATTTAATATTTTCAATTTTTTTATTATTAAGACATTGTTATAAGTGGTTAATGTCCCATTGAGATTGTGTATTCTAATTAGGTTTTAGATTTTATTTACAAAGAGTTTGTTCAAACTCTTTAACTAATTTGTAATCTTATATAAAAAGTTGAGTGTGGTCACTCTTTAGGAAAATCTTTACTTCATTTGAAGAGTTGCAAATCATTTTTTCTTATTTTTTTCTCTCCCCTTCTTTCTTGAATGTGAAACCTCCAAACTCTATTTCTTGTTTCACTTCCCATTTCTCATTTCTCATAACATAGGTTTAAAGAAAGCGCCAGTCAAAATATACATAAGAAATAGCTTAATCTATTAAGCCAATGACTACTTCTATGACTTATGGTGGATTTAGAGCCAAGTAAACACAACCAAATTCAATTGCTTCTCCATCCATTGTTGAAATTTCCATTTTGAAAAGATTAGAATTTATTTCTGCCAACCAAGATGAGTCCCTCCATCATAGGAATCAAATTCACTACAATCGTGAATGGTTGGAACCCTACCACATGAAATCTATGTCAAGTTGTTTCCACAAGGATGTATACTTCTTCACAAATGGTAATAAAACACAACATTTCTAAACATGAGAGAGAGAGTAATTAGGTTTGTGATTGAGATAAGTATATACCTCTACAATGATGATGGAGAGCAGCTAGTCATTGGAAATGGAGAGAAAGACAAGAAATTTTGGTTAGTGTACATATGGGTAGAATGACATTGTGGGCATCAACAAAAAGAAACATATGTGAATGTGGACTAATAGATATTCAAAGAGAGTAGGGGAGTGCTAAGTTTAGAAACGCAGAACTTGTTGAGAGAATGTCAGTCAAAGTAATGGCTTAGGACAAGGTTGAAGAAATTCTAGGTTTATGTAGGGAACAAATATGATGGGCTTAGCTTTAATAACATTGTTAGAATTAGACACACAAAAATGACTGAGATAGATAAGCATGCATTGCATTTTTCATTAGAAAAATGTACATGTAAATACATTCATGGTGACCATTCAATACAAATTCCAAGGTCCCTTGGACTCCTCATGACTAACGGTGTTTACTTGACGGTTTTAGCCTTCCTGTCAAGTGAAGAATCCAAATTTACATAATCCAAGAGGATTATTTCTCCAATAGAGTGCATCTAAAACTATTATTTTTTTATGCCTCCAATAGAGTGCATCCATAACTTTGTTATGTCAAAGTCCTATTCACTTAAAAATTCTGATAATATTTATTTTCTAGCATTTAATGTTGGCTTCCCAAAAAATATTATGGTCTATCATTAATTCAAATTTATTCCGCATTAAGTAATTCCCTAATTTTTAATGCCTATCCTATATAGAAAATTCTAAGTTGTGTGTGGCATAATTTATCTCATGCTCTTTAAGTTTTCAAGACTTGTAGCAAACTACATGCCCATTCTGAGTATGGGATCCACCAAACACCTCTTTGTGTGCATCTATGAATACCACAAGGTCTTCATTTGGATCAAAAATTTCTAAAATAAGTGCATTGTTAAGTTACTCTTTCAATAGCTAAAAAATTTCTTAACACTTTGTTGTCCATGCAAACTTAGTTCCCTTCTTTTATAAAGATGTGATGAGATGATCAATCATTGAAATTGTTGGTGCATTAAGATGACTATTAAAAGCAACCTTAATACCTACATTAGTTACCAAACCAGGGAAACTCTGTTTATTTCAAGAGTGTTCAACATTGTTTATGCAAGTGAATTTAGAGGCTAATTCGTAATGAAATGATTTAGAATCGTTGCAATGATTAACATCTAATTCTTGAAGTTCAATCTAAAACAATTCTAAAAGAAATATTTAAAGCATTTTCAAACCTACTTTAATCTATTATGCAAATAACTGAATTGGAATGCAAGTAAAAGGAATCACTCTTAGCAAATCTAACTAGTATAGACAACAATTCATTCAGTGTGAAGGAAAGCTACAACAAATAAAAAACAGGTAACTATCCAAACATCTCATGGAAAACAATCAATTGTAAGCTTAAGATCTCTGGTAACACTACTTCAGAATGAACAACAATCAAATACTTAAACGAACCTGATAAATTTGGTAAATATTAACACGCAGATGTAAAGCAAAGCAAGATCTAGAATCTAGTTTGAACGATAAAAGAAAATTGTAATAATCAATACTCACAACAATTAGAATAATTCTAATTTCATGAAAAAAAAAACAATTGTAAGAATAAACAAAAATAAATATGACACAATTAAAGCAGTAAAAATCCTATTGACCGGGCCCAAAGTCTCTAGAAGTCACTGCCGAAAGATGCTGAGAATGCAATTATAGGTAAAACAAAATATTCTTCATTAAACTTGATAATAGAGTTAATAGTAATGAAAGTACTTTGTGTCTAAAATGAATAGTTACATTCTCGAAATTTCTAGTTGTTCATTTCACCTGGTGGCTTTATATAACATAGGAAAGACAAACGGATAAAAGTGAATCCTTGGGATTGGGAGATCCTGAGGATTTCACAACCGACAATCTGATTTCATCACAGAATAGGCTTAGTTCTCCTAATCTTCCAATGGTCTTCGTAATTGAGATGTTGTCCTTTTTCCTTTCTTGGCCATTGTTGTTTTTTTTGTTTGAACAACAATCATTCAATTCATGTTCCAACATATAAAGATAGTGAAAATTAGTTTTTTCATGCCCAGATTTACCCAATTCGTTAATGATTGATTTTTTCCAGCTTGTACAATTGTTTCTTCTATATTTATTCCTAAAACGAAGATAAACACATAAAGGAAAATCATTAATTAAGCTAATATGAGGATAAAACATACCTTTTCCACAGCCCAACACACTCCCCCGCTTACCTTTTTGCATGTCCTCATGCAATAAGATGATTGAGGTGCATTTGTGTCAAAGAATAAGAAGGATAAACTTCTTCCTTATATAGGCTAAAATTGTTTTTCTGTTTAAGTATTGCAAAAGCCTGGTTTACATAGTAATCTGGAAAATTATAATCACTATAATACCCATCAGAAGGGTACCAGAAAATAGGACATCTGTAGCGGCATCCCATCCAGTCAGGGCCTATGATTAGGACCATATTTTTGTATCTGTGTAGGCGAGTAATGGCAGCTTTGAAATTTCTATACCCAAATGGCTCCCTGTTCTGGACATTGTTAGTGGAAGCTTTCCATCTTTGTCTTGTTGTTGAAAAAGCTTCCTCCTTAGTTTCTCGAAAGTATTCTTTTCATGCTTGTATGATATCTAAATGGAGTGGTCCTAATTGGGCCACGAATCTTGTTCGTTTCATGAACTGTTTATGCTGGACAAAAAGATTTAAGGGTTTTGTGGGTTCTCCTTCGACCCATAAATCTATACCATATTCCATTTTTTTTAAAAGTGTTCTAGGATTTAGCCCATTTAATTTGATTGGTGGTAAAAGAGAGAAAATATTGAAATTGAATATCCCCAATGAAGGGGCAAGGATTACTATCTAGTTCATCCCCCAAGAAAAAATTGTGCATGTAGAATTCACATAAAAGGTGTTATACCTGTTCATTTTGTTCCTTAAAACATTTGACAAAGTCTGGAATGGTCTTGAATTCCCTTTGACTTACCAGCCCTGATGACTTTAAATTTCAGTAAGAGGTGTCTTTCTAACAAGAATAGTTCATAATTGGTTGCAGGTGATCGACAAGAGCATCAGAGTAAAGAGAACAAATAGTTTCAATTTTCCCCTTGACGTTATGTAGCTTGGCTTGTGCTTTCTCTAATTTCTTATGCTCATCTTTGGAGTTGGCGAAAGTCTCGTCTTCTGTTACAGTAAGTGCCTCAAATTTCTTCTGCAACTATTGGTGTACTTGTAACGTCACTATTTCTTCCTTATGTTGAGCAAACTTCTGCTGGGTCTTGGTTAATTCATTTTGCAATTTTATGATAACAACTTCCCTTACTAGAGGAACGTAGTGAGATGTTTCCTTTGTCTGAGTTTCATCATCCCGTGTTATCACAGAATTAGTTTGAATAACAACTTCAACTGTTCCTTGGGGCATACAATAGTCTTCCTAGGTATTCTCCTTAGAATTGGTTTGGACAACAACATTTATGGTGGGAAAGTCTGTTTTGGTTTCCATTGAGTAAACGTAAGGACCTTCAGTCTGAGTCTCAATATTCTTCAAAGGAAATTTCTCTATTTGGGTCCCTTTTAAACAAACATAAGGACTCTCAATCTAAGCTTCAATATCCTCCAAAGAGAAGTGTTTTGTTTGGGTCCCTACAGGTTCCAATTCCACTTTCAGTTTCTAAACCCTAACTTCTTCCTTTAACCACTCTCTCAATTTCTTAACTGTTTTCTTATGCTTCCTATACTTCTTAAGTAGCTTCCTCAATCTATCCTTATATTTTTTCTTCTTCGTGGGGTTTTTGATCGGAGGTGGCACAACTATGTTTATTTCGGGTTCAAGAGGAGCTCTGCCAATATCAAGATAATGTTCCAATGGAACAATATCTCGCAATGGATTCTTGTCTTCCAAGCATTTTTCTACATGGGATTCTCTCTCAGGGGACTTCAATGGAACAATATCTCCTTAGTGATTTTCATTTTCAGGGTCTTCTTTTGCATGGGCCTCGTCCTCTGGGAATTTCATTAAAATAATATCCCTTGGTTGATTTTCATCCTCCAGGGTTCCTTTTATAGGGGTTTCCTTCGCTGGGTATTCCAATGGAACAGTAACCTCTAGTTGTTTTTCATCCCTGAGGGTTTCCTCTGCATGGGCCTCTTTCTCAAGGAGCTCATTCATAGAGGGAAGTGATTCCCTCTGACCCTCCAAATTATCAGTAAATAGAAAAGTTTCAACATGGCTAGAACTACCGCAGAGTCAGACTAGTTAAGGGCATGATTTTTCCCTTTTAAGTTTTGAGATGGCTCCCTTTCTTCATAGTATGTCCCTATATTCTCCAATACTCGAGCCACTTCTTCCTCATATTCTTGGAAAAAATCATCTTGCGGACTTGGAGAGGGCATGTGAGACGACTTTGCTTCTTCTGTTGGAATTAGGGTGCATTGTTGAGATTTTATCCTCACAGAGCGACTACGCTTTGTTGGGACCGAGGCAAAAGAAGGATTCCTTATTTTTCTTATCCTTTTCAGACCTCTTACTCTTACCTCATGTTGTTCAGTCTCTGGGTTTTCTTTTGGTGGGGTTAAGGTAGGATTTACAAGGTTATCCCAGGTCAATTGTTGTTGGGCCAGTCCATGAATGATGATTAACTTGATCAGACCATGATGGTTGATGACAAAATGTGGGTCCTTAGCCTTCCTGATCTAACTAGCAACGTCATGCAATAATTAATTAAAATAAAATGGAAAATTAACTGTAATTTTATGCTTAAGAATAGCTAACAATTTGAGTTGTTGAGGTTTTACCACATCTTGACATCTGTCACAAGTGATGTACCTCTTAACAATGGTCGCCAATTCCTGCCATGGTTGCTTTAAAGTTGTGGGGTGAATCCCTTTGCCTTTGTGTACCAATTGTTCATCTGGGTCCTGGAATGCTGTGACTGCGTCCTGCAGAATAACGTGCTTATCCATCCATCTTGTGCCTTCTACTGGAAGTTTAGAGACTTCAGCTATAACTTCTTCAGAAACTGTTATATTTCAGCCCTTCATCGTCGTGCTCCCATTATGCATATTTTGCAAAAATTCAAGTGTTATTTCCTCATGGAATCCCTGTAATTTGGTCAGGTATTGAAGCTAGTCGTCACACTCAAATTTAGTGAGCCTGTTCTAACACTCGGAATACTTTAGGTTCATTGCAGATGGATTTTACTCCCATGGTTGTTGTTTCTCAGTAGCTGGTTCACTTGCACTTTTGCATGTGATCTTCTCACAATTTCACAGTTTGGAACAACACCGTAAATCATATATAAAACGTTAAAGTTATTGACAGAGCAGTGACATTGTTTTAGAATTAATATTAAAGGCCATTGTGTTGTTTGTCTCATCAACAGTTTTTGGCACAGATTAATAATTAATTCGCATGATATTCATAATCCTTACCTACCCCCCTCCAATTAGAGAATGGTTTAATAATTATTACACATGTTATTCATAATGCAGACCTCCCCCCCATCCAATGAGAAAACAATTTGATAATCATTACACATACTATCCATAATGCATACCTTCTCCCCTCCAATCAAAAAAGGGCATCCATGGCCATGAAGCGTGGGAAAAAGGGAAAGGGCATCAGGAATTCATAAATGTAGCTAGACAACAATCAAAGTAGCACAAATACAACAAAAATAGTTAGAACAGTACATGTAAAAATATTTGAAATTCTCGTAAAAGGAATAAAACAAATAATGGATCATTATGTGAAGAGATATTTGCCTTAGGTGGAAAAGGTGATGAACACATGAATGACAATAAATAATAATGGATATTGGTATCAATTGATTGGAAAATAATCATATAATTCATATAAAGATATAGTTTACCATGCATGTTGGTTACTTTAGTTATAAACGTTGTTCAAATGGTAAATTCACCTTTAGAAATGAGTCAATAGGAAGTAATGGAATAAAGAATATTTGGAAATGTAACATAGCACTTCAATACCACAAGTAGAGTGATTGTTGCCAGTAGGCATTCATAGTATCGACAAGGTTTCTTTTTAACCCTAAAAAATGAGTCAGAGTCCTCCTTTGAGTATTTAGATGTTTTTTCTTTTCATTGCTATAAAGAGACCACTATGCTAGCATGGTAACCAGATAATCATAGTGCCATTCACCATGATATAACAAAGTGGTCAAGACAAATCGTGATGAGACCTCTTGTCCTTTTGACAGTTTTGACTATCAAGGTCATTACCCTGTTATGGTGGCCATAATGGGATGTCACTTGTTAAACCCTTATGACTATGGTAGGCTGGCTCGTGATAAGACCCCCTATCCTCTTTAAGAAGATGTGTGTTGTATTTTCATATTTTCATATTTGTATTGTAAAGGGGGGGAGGCTCATTTACTCCTTAAGAGTCAGGGATCGCGTGAGAAGTAAAAAAAATGCCAGTGAAAGTTATTCTTTTATCCCTATATCATCATACCAAAGGGAATTATCACTTGAAAGTGTGAAAGATAAACAAGCATGGTATTAAGATAGTAAATTATTTTATGATACATTCGAGAGAAGATACTCAACCAGTCAATATATAGATAAACGAGACCAGTTTCGGAATAAAGATAACCATCAAAGGTTTTACAAGTCATAATGGTATTAATATTACTATTTTTCTTTTATCTCAGTTACAAATTCCAAATCCAATAGATGGTTTTACTAAGAAAACATGGGAGAGAAAAATGGAAATTTGATAAAATAATGACCGGCGATGGAACAAAAAAAAGAAATCACAGCTATTCGTTCTATTGAACAATAGTTGTTAAATTGATTGAACAAAAAACACACAAAAAGAAATCGGAGTTGTTCAATTGATTAAAAAAAAACTATTCAATTGACTGAACAATAACTGTTCAATTGATTGAATAGAAAAACACACAAAAATAAATCAAAGTTGTTTAATTGATTGAACAACAGTTGTTCAATTGACTGAATAACAACTGTTCAATTGATTGAACAACAAGACACACAAAAAGAAATCAAGTTGTTAAATTGATTGAACAACAACTATTCAAATGATTGAACATGAAAACACACAAAAAGAAATTGGAGTTGTTCAATTGATTGAACAGTAAAACATAAAAAAAAAAGAAATCGGAGTTGTTCGATTTATTGAACAACAAAATACGCAAAAGAAAGAAATCAGAGCTATTCATTTGTTTGAACAATAGTTGTTCAATTGACTGAACAAAAACAATTCAATTGATTGAACAATTAAACAAACTGCTCCAAAAAAGATAAATCCTCATTTTTACATGGTGATTCCTAAACTAAATTACAACCAACCATAAAAAGAATATATACATTATTTACAGTTGAAGAAAGATAAAATTTTATGAAAGTAAAGCTATCAGGTCATCACTCCCCTGAGCTAAAATTTCCATAGTAGGATCAACATGTACCTATTGGGAAAAGTACTCTTTGGTGAGTGGTTTATGATAAAGACACTCTTGATGTCCATTCACCCAGAAAGAATGGAAAGGTTCATCAATGGTAATCAGAGTGAGAGTGCGATTTTTGTGTACCTCTTGAATTTCATAAGGGCCAAGCCACCTTGTCTGTAATTTTCTCGGAAAGTCTTGGAATTTGGAATCATAGAGGAGCGCCCAGTCTCCTTTCTGAAACATATTCTTTTTAATAAGACTGTTGTGCCACTTTTCCCTTTGCTGCTAAATAATTGCATTATGTTGTAGAGAAATTAGTCGTGCCTCATCTAATTCATTTATTTGTTGAAGTCGTTAAGTTTGGGCCTCTTTCAGATCCAATCCCACTTCCTGGGATGTTCTAAAAGTCTTTATTTCAAATTCAATAGGAAATATAGGTTCTTTGCCAAATACAAGTTAGTACGGAGAATATCTAGTAGTATTTTGCCAAGTTGTGTAGTAGGCCCACAAGGCCTTGGGCAATCTAGCAGCCTAGTCCCATCGATGTGTCAAAACTATCTTGGTTAGAATTGCTTTGATGACCTTATTGGTGCTTTCAACCTACCCATTCGCCTATGGGTGATATAGGGAAGTGATTCTATGTGTGATGTGGTGGTTCCTTAGAGTGGTTGTAATCTTATGTCCTACAAATTGCCCCCCTCCATCTGTTATTACTTCCCTGGGTAAACCATACCGCAAAAATAACCCAAAAAAGAATTTAATTACAACTTCTTCTGTAACTCTTGGAAAATATACTATTTCTACCCACTTTGTTACATAGTCTGTAGCAACCGATATGTAGGCCTTTTGGTTTGATGGCGAATGCAATGGGCCAACAAAATCCAATGCCCATGGTTAGAAAGGTTCTATTACCAATTGGGGCTGCAGCGGAATTTCGTTAGATTGACCAGGATGACCCATCCTTTGGCAGGTATCACAAGCCTAGACATATTTCTTAGCATATTTAAAAATGGTGGGCAAAAAATAGCCCATCTGTAGTACCTTATGCCCAGTTCTTCGATCTACAAAATTTCCTCCACATGGCTCGTCATGAAAAACCTTTGGGATGTCATAGATTTCATCTTCATGAATGCATCTATGTATGCAGATATCAGACCCTGTATGAAAAGGTTATCCTCCAATCCAAGAAAATTGGGTGTTATGCTGGACAATCTGTTTTCGTTCCCTTACTGTCATGTGTCTGGGAAACTTTCCTACCATTAGATAGTTTCCTACATCTGCATACCATGGAATTTTAACCACTATGGAAAACAAATGTTCATTTGGAAACTGGTCATCTACTGCCAATAGATCATTTATCTTTGGAACCCGAGATAGAAAATCTGCGACTAGGTTTTCCTTCCTTGGGCGGTCTTTAATGGTGATATAAAAATCCTGCAAAAGTAACAACCAACGAGTCACTCGACCATTTGTAATGGGTTTGTTAGCTAAGTATCTAATGGTGGAATGATCAATATACAAATAAATTGATAGCCATTTAAATAATGTTTAAATTTGTTTATGGCATAAATGATAGCTAAGAATTCCTTTTCTGTTACTGTATAATTAAGTTTAGCAACAATAATATTTTTGTTGATATAATAAATAGCATAAGGCTTTTTTTCCTCCTCTTGGCTAAGGACAATGTCTATTGCTGCATCTGATGTGTCCATAGAGATGTGAAAGGGCAGCTCCTAGTTGGGTCCATGCAATACCGGTGTCGTCAAAACTAATTTCCTCAAATCTGTAAAAGTTGTGTCACATTTGTCAGACCATTTAAAGTCAACATTTCATGTTAAATCATACAAGGGAACAATAATTTATGAATTTTTTTTGATAAACCTGTGATAATAACATGCATATCAAAGGAAGGTACATACCTTTGTTTGAGTACAGGGTGTAGGTAGTAGGATAATTACCTGTATCTTTGTTGGATCTACCTATATCCTAGCTACAGAAATTTAGTGTCCTAGGATTACACCTTTTGTCATCATCATGTGATGCTTGAAATTAGTTAAACATAGGCTGGTGGCGATGTATCATTCCAAAACCTTCTCTAGTTTCTATAGCGCTTGATCAAAGTCATCCTTATACGGGTTAAAGTCATCCATGTAAACTTCAAGTGCTTCATTTATTAGATCAACAAAAAAACTGAGTATGGCCCTCTGAAACGTAGATGGGGCATTGCATAAGCCAAATGGTAGCACTCTGCAAGCGAATATACCCCATGGGCAGGTAAAGGTGGTTTTGTCTTGGTCTTCAGGGGTGATTTGCATCTGATTGTAGTCGTTGAAGCCATCCAGAAAGGAAAAGAATTGTTTTCCTGCCAATGTATCAAGGACTTGATCAATAAATTGAAGAGGGAAGTGATATTTTTGTGTGGCTTTGTTCAATTCCTGATAATACACATAGATGCGTCACTTCCCATTTTTCTTGGGAATAACTACCAGTGGAGAGACCTACTTTCTATCCGAAATGGGATAGATAAAATTCACATCCAACTACTTCTGTAGTTCTTATTTTACAATATCTTTGAGATGCAGATTCAATCTCCACTGAGGTTGCCGGATAGGATGAGCATCCTTTTCGATGTAGATATGATGCGTACATAATTATGGGTTTATGCCCTTCATGTCTGGATAGTCCCTAGAAAAATCCCCTTTATATTTTTGCAGAACTTCAATGAGCTTTTGCTGTTGGTCATTATCCAGACTATCATTAATGTTCAAAATCTTGCCTCATTCAATTTCAACAGGCTTGCTGTTATGAACGACAATTGTCAGGATATGTTGATCATTAGTATATTTCAAAGGGTATTCCAAGGTTTCATTGTCAATAATTTGTTTTAACATTTGACATTTGACATTATTCATAGTGGTTGGCTGATTAATAAAGTTATTGATCACGCCATCTTTAGTTTGATTCTTGAACTCAAGTGCCTCTGCTATAAGTGGTGAACAAATACTTTATTCCAGGTATGGGGACAGTTTCTATGTAGTTTCACAATGAGCGAACTTGGTTTGGTAGGAGGGTATAGAACCAAATTTTTTATAGTGTCCCCCTTAGCAATGGTCATGCTGCCCTCACGGAAACCTATGTAAGCATCAACTGTTTCCAGCCAAGGTCGGCCCAAAATTAAAGGGTGCCCATCTAATCGACTTTTTAGGTTTATGACGAGAAAATCCATTGGGTACTTCCATGATTAAACCCAAACCGTAATGTCCTGTAAAGTTCCCTCTGGTCTTACCACCAAATGATTAGTGAGTTCTAGTAGGGTGGTGGTTGGTTCCAGAGCTATGATACCAAGTGTCTTACAAGTTTCCGCGGTTAAGATGTTAATGGCTGTGTTAGCCCTAAAGTGCAACACTGCCATATTGAAGGCAGGAGAAGGGAGATCATCTGCTGTTATGTCTTGAATAGGGCCCCACACGGGCCATCACCCCACTTTCCTCATCCTTTCACCTGATTTCCATTCTTCTCATTCCCTAACTCGACCCTCACATCTCTACGAAACCCCCTTTCATCTTAGCCAAAGTAAATAAACCCAAGAAACCCCAAAAAACCTTGTTTTTCCACCCATTCGCGCCATCTGCACATTCCCCACAGACACATCATACAACCATGTCCCTCCATCGTTGACTTTTCCCCGACGACCCCATGGCCCATGTCTCCCCCGATATTGAAACTTACCCGATTATTCCCTACCGTTGGATCACCCCGCAAGATCTAGCAGCCCTCGATCATATCATGTGGGTAAGTAGCAAGGAGAATACCTGTGCGATAAGGGCGGTCTTTCTCTCTCCTCCACTGCAATGTGTCATCCACTGAATGGAATTGGGTGGCCTCCACCATTTACCACTTACCGCCCAGTGCCCTTCCGATAGAAACCATAACTGCCCAAACAAAACCACCCTTGGGCATTATCATTCATGCATCTTCACCGCCCGATAGCCGTCCGATCTGCTCACCCGAGATCTAGCAGCCCAGACGTGTTCCGCTAGCACCTCGGCCTCAAAGCCACCTGCTCACGATCTCCACCGTGCATTTACTTGATTTGATGGCCCTCATTCATGACCTCTCCCGATCGTCCTTCCCGTCTGTCACCTTTCTGTCCATCCGATTTGGCATATCTGCCCAACCATGCATCTCATGCTCCACTCCCTATCTATTGTCCGAAGAAGAAGTTGGCCGACCCTGTCAACCTCATGACAGTCAGACCGCTGAACGGAATTAAAAAAAAAGCATGGCCAATAGAGGAAGGACACAGCACGATCCATCAAACTGAATTAAACAGTGATGGATCTCCACTGCCACAATTAAGCCAACTGCCTAGTAGGACGACACAATACTAGAATTAATTAAATATTTTCGTGATGGAATGAAATTACGTCCTGGAATGCAGTCAGGCAGTTAATGCCAGCAGGTGGTCAATTAGGACATCTCTAGCCCTAAAATGGCTAAGGATCTTTGTAAAAATAAACTATAAATAGCCGAAGGCAAGATGTAATTAGGGTTGGCGATTGTTGTGCGGTTCAACTTTCTGGAGACTATAGATACTCTATCCCTTGCAGTGCCTCATCTTCATTTTTAGTAATACAAGCTTCTTTTGTTGTTACATGTTCAATGTCCATTTCCCTTCTATTCTAAACTTGCACCTGGACTGGCTTATTCATGTTCTCCATAGGTATAATGCTTGATAACTGTCATCTTATCTCTGCATTGGTTAATTATGTTTGCCATTGAATAGGTCATCTATATTTCTTCTGTATCTAAAGATAGAATACTGTCATCTTGTCTCTACATTGATAGATTAGATCTACAAGCTTCTTTTACCGACTTTAACTGGCCATCATATGTTATGTATTCATCTGCTGGCGTGGTTGGTATTCTTCATTTATTCACTTAATCTGCAACTATTGAACAATAATGGTCTAAAGCCTTGTAGGCTGAGGGTGTTCATGCATGTCTGGAGTGAAAACAGAGTTGAAGTGGTTATCTGGCTTAAACCAAACCATCAGCCCTTCCAATAGTTCCTATGACAACATTAAAATTATATGTTGCCGGGCATCTCCAATTTACAACCTAGGAGAGTTTCCTGGAGTGCTAACATTAATGGGCACTGTTGTCGGGGAGAGGAGATTGAAGCTCAGCTTCCCTGGGAGATGACACAGATCTAACTTTGATGATAGACAAAGTCTGGACACATTTTTGGTTGTAATCATCTATCTGGTGACTCTACAAGAGGCATGATCCGGATTTAAACAGGAACGCAATAGATTACAGAGATAACCATAAATACAGAGATGCGATAATCATGAATAAAGAGATGCAGTGGAAATAATGCTTCATTTCATTAATGGAAAATACCGAAATATGCTTACAACCAGAAATGGAAATAAACCAGCTAGGGCGATGGTAGCTTATCTCTGAGAAGAGATGTGCGGCTACATACCTCTGAATTGTTCTGAACTGTGTTACAATGAGGCTCGAAGGCCTATTTATTGTTGAGAAACAATGGAAAACCCTTCACATTCCAAAACCTACCCCTAGAAGATGAAACGCCAAATTGTGGG
>APFE030693520.1:40223-57597 GCA_000404065.3 Pinus taeda | reverse complement strand
ATTAAGGAAACTGAAAAACTGAAAGAGACAGTTGCGGGGGTCCAAATGGGATAGGTGGGTGGCCACCAACATCCACCTAGATCAAGGCCGAACCTCTTGGTGACTCCACATCATAGTCTTGGCTCAGTTTGTGAGGCATACTCAGAGAAATCCTTAGAAGTCACTAACTGACCTAGTACCTGACCCTAAAAAGATCATCAAAGGAAGAAAGATATCATAGAAAGGAGCATCAGGATCAGGTAAACCTAAACAATCTTCTATACCTCTTCAACAAAGGCTTTTAATAGAACAAATACATATTGAGAGTATAGCCTCTAACACTAGCAGTCAAGAAAAACTTTCAGATCCATAAAGCTCCTTATTCTTTAGGTTCTCCTCTATCTTTAAGCCTGAAGGAAACCTCACCACCTATCCCTCATATCCCTTTAGTCCTGTCAGTCACCCCTCAACTTTCTATTATTCAGATTGCCAGTACTCTTCTATCCACCACAGCCATGGCAGGCCCACAAGCACTCGCTAAAATGGAAAGAATCATAGCTGCTAGGTATGGACCTCTAGTACTACCCAATCCTTTGAATGCAATGCCTACTAGAGAATATCAGAAATACATGCCTAAGTTCACAGGGACTGAAGGAGTTATAGTTGAAGAGCATCTTGAGTCTTTTTATAGCTATGCTGATAATTTGGACATTAGTGAAGATGATGTGTGGATGAGAGTATTTGTCGAAAGCCTTGATGGGGAGGCAAGAAAATGGTTCATAGAACTGAACCCTAGATCTATAAAAAATATTGAGGCCTTAGATGATGTTTTCCTAAAGCATTGGGGGGATAAGAAATATCTTCTCTACTATCATACTGAGTTTGGGAACCTAAAAAGGGAAAATGGGGAATCACTTTCTGATTTCAATAAAAGTTTTAATCGCATGTATAGCAAGATACCAGCTGAAGTGAAACCCACCCCTACCTCTGCTAAACTCACCTATGCCAATTCTTTTGATTCTGACTTCTGTCTACTAATGAGGGAGAGAAGATGTGCTTCTTTAGCTGAGATGTAGGATGAAGGCCTGGAAGTAGAGTCCAACATCATGGTTGCAGAGAAACTCAAGGGACATGTTGACCGAAGGAGACAAAGGGGTGAAACTTCTTCATCTTCAACCCCTAGATAGATAAAATGACCAAGATGATAGAGTCATTAGCTTGCGAGATCTCCAAGTTAAAGGTTGAGCAGCACCCTATGAAAGGAAGAGCTCCTAACACTTTTGGTCCTAGAAACCCAAATAGGAGAAAATGAGTAGTTTCAGATCATGCCAAGGAGAAAATATGCCAATGAAGACGAAAGAGTGAAGACCCCTTTCCAGAATGTAGTCATGGAAAAGGAGTAGTTTGAGGAGGATGATGAGATACATTGTATGGAAGACAAAGGCAATGCATCCCTTTTGACCTTAGCTGCCTATGAGGAGTCATTGTCCAATGACCAAATCATCCAAGAGTGGGACGGTGAGGCTGTCCTACAAACTGAAGATCAACAAAGATACAATATGAGGTCGAAGATGAATAGTGCCAAGGAAACCCCTGTCCAAAGAGCTGCTATCCTGGCAGAACAACAAGCTAACAAGAAGAAGCGACCAGCAGCTGATCCCATCATTCTCAAAGCTCTAGCTCAAGAGGTAAGAGGCCCTGACAAGTCCCCTTCTCCCTTCAGTTTTGAATCAGAAATCCAAAAGCTTAAGATATCGATACCTCTGGTAGAACTGATGAAGAATGAAGTCTTTAAAAGGCCCATCCTCGAGGATCTTGAGCTTAAGGCCACTCAAGCATCCAATGACTATGTGAATTTACAAGATGACAAACCTGCAGTTATGCTTAGTCCAATGATTGAACCTTCTAATGATAGCTCCCCATCATTCTATGTCTCTCTGATCATTCATGACAAAATCCTTCATAATTGTCTGTTGGACATAGGTGCCAGCCATAACCTAATGCCTAAGGTTGTCATGAATGAGTTAGGCCTTAACATCATGAGGCCTTATCATGATTTGTTTTCTTTTGATTCTAGAAAGGTGAAATCTTTGGGGTTAATCAAAGATCTAGCTATCACCTTGTCTCAGCTACCCATGAAGAGCATGATGATGGATATTGTAGTAGCAGATGTGCCCGCAAAGTTTGGCATGCTATTGTCCAGGGGTTGGATCAAAAGGTTGGGTGGAACGTTACAAAACTACCTGTCCTATGCCACTATCCCAGTTTTTGGAGAAGAAAGAAGGAGATTATATGGAGAAGCTTAGTTAGCTTATATCATCAGCAATGAAAGGAATCCTACTAATCATCCCATATATGTTGTTGATACCAATTTTGGAGCTTGTATTCTCCAAATAGAAGAATCCAAATTGGCCTCCATGTAGCTCAAGAAACCAGTTTGTCAGATCACAGAGGAAGAAGGTCCACACATTTGGGACATGTTCTTTGATGGATCTTGCTCTAAGGAAGCTGCAGGAGCAGGAGTAGTTCTGATATCTCTTACACAAGAGTGCATACATTTATCTTTCAAGCTGACTTTTCAAGTCACAAATAATATAACAGAATATGAGGCTTTGATCTTAGGCTTGAACGTAGCTAACGAAATGGGCATTAAGCATATTAAAGCGGTTGGAGATGCAGACCTTATTATTCAATAGGTAAATCAGACATTCCAGGTAAGGCACCCCAGGCTAAAAGCATACAGAGATGAGGTATGGGAGCTCAAGGATTCATTCAATAGTTTTAGTATTTCATACATCCCAACGGCTAAAAATCAGCTGGCTGATTCCATTGTTGTATCTGCTAGTATATTTGTCCCTCCTCTATCCCCTAGATTGAATTATGAAGTCCAAGTAAGATATAGACCGTCCCTGCTTGATAATGTCAAGTATTGGAAAGTATTTGAAGATGATGATGAAGTCAATAGGTTTCTGCAAGTCATTGATGAATTCTATGAAATACAAATTGATCAAGATAATGAAACCATAGAGGAATGTCATCAATCCCAGCTGCAAACAAAATTGGTCAAGACAACATCGTACAATTGCCTAATAACCATATACCCAAAGGGCTGGTACATCTAGAGAAGCTGTTTGATCATAATGATGTGCCTTATAAGCCTGCCCAAAAAAAGAATGAGTCTGCAGTCCATAGACACAGTATAGGGAGTCCAGATCATCCAAAGTACATAAACCTTTCCACCAAATTGTCTGTTGTCGAAAGTTTTGAATATCGCAACCTGATGAAGCAATTTGTTGATTTCTTCACATAGGAATACAATGACCTTAAAACTTATGACAAAAATATCATCTAGCATAAGATTCCACTGGAGAAAGACACTATCCCTTTTAAGAAGAAGCTAATACCTATCAGCCCCCTATTACTACCTTTGGTTGAAAAAGAAATTAAGAAATTGTTGGCTGCCAGGATCATAGTTCCCCTGAGGTATTCAAAATGGATAGCTAACTTGGTGGTAGTAAGGAAGAAAAATGGGAAAATTAGTCTTTGTGTTGACTTCAGAAATTTGAACAAGTGCTCTAAGAAATAAAACTACCCCCTGCCCAAGATGGAACACTTGCTACAAAACGTCTAAGGGGCTAGAGTCATGTATTTCTTAGACGATTTCTCAAGTTACAATCAGGTTGTTGTACACCTAGAGGATCAAGAGAAGACTGCCTTCACTACTCCTTGGGGCACTTTCATGTAGTCCAAGATGCCTTTTGGATTGATGAATGCTGGGGCTACTTTTCACAGGGCCATGGACATAGCCTTCATGGGAGAGAAGGACAAGTTTTTCCTTATTTATCTTGATGACATAATAGTTTTCTCCAGTAGTCACAAGGATCATTTATATCATTTGAGGAAAGTGTTCCTTAAGTGTAGAAGGTTTGGGATCTCTATAAATCCTAAGAAGTCACAGTTTGCTATAGAAGAAGGCAAAATTTTAGGGCATATTGTTTCTGCTGCAGGTGTCAAGATTGATCCAGAAAGGGTTCAAGCCATATAGGCATTGTCCATCCCCAGGTCGAAAAAGGACATTCAATCTTTTTTGGGAAAGATTAACTTTGTGAGGAGGTTTATTCTGCATTTTGCAAAACTAGTGAAGCACATAACCTCTATGCTAAAGAAGGGGTCAGAGATAAAATGGATAGAGGCTGCAAGAAGATCTTTCGAAGCCATCAAAAGAGCTATCATGGAGGCTCCCACCTTGGTTAGCCCAGACTACGCTAAGGACTTCTATATTTTCTCTTTTGCTTCTTATGATACACTTGCAGCAGTCTTGTTGCAGAAAAATGATGAAGATATAGAACACCCAGTGGCCTTCTTCAACAAAACTTTGAGAGATGTTGAACCAAGGTATGACCTCGTTGAGAATCAAGCCTATGCTCTCATAAAGTCTTTGAAGACATTTTGAATTTACATTCTGCACTCCAAAGTGGTTGCCTGTGTACCTTCAGCTTCAGTAAAGGATGTCCTAACATAGCCATATGTTGATGGAAGAAGGGCCAAATGGATTACAAAACTCAGAGAGTTCAAAATAGAGGTAAAGCCCACCAAACTTGTCAAAGGCCAGGGCCTGGCTCAACTTATGCCTGAGGAAAATTGCAGTCCGCTGGACATAAATCACATAGACACAATTCAGATGTTAAACAAGTAGAGGAGGCAACAGAAGAACAAAGGCAGAACCAGTCATTGGCTACGAATTTGGCCACTTGTGGATGGTACTCCAATATAGCTCATTTCTTGTTAAAGCTAGAATTTCCCCTGTTACACAAAACTATCGTCACCATTATTATTTGCAGTTAGTATGGGTCTATCATCACCTATACTAGCCTCCTAAGGAAGTCTCAGAACTTAGCTCTTCATGTCAAGCTTTGCAAAAGAGAGAAAGACTTTGAAAATCAATATTACTCTGGTTCCGCACTTTCTCCTACTTTTACCTGCGGACCCGCACCCTTTGTTCATAATACCTGCGTATCTGCACGCTCTGTCTGTAAAGGGGTGGGTGCGTACCCCTGTGAAAGTCAAAAAGGCGCAAGTTTATCCTAAAAAACTCACTTTTGGGTTAAATCTAGATGTTTCTAGAAGGATTTTGACGTGGATTGTTCGCTCCAAAGTGGTTCATGCATCCCAAAAGAGAAGGATCTAATCCCTTGATAGGAGGAGCTATCCCTTTGAAGGAGGGCTTTATCCCTTTGAAGGAGGACCTAGTAACTTCCCTCCATTGCACTATAAATTAAGGCATTGGGTCAGTTGCTGGAGAGGTTAGAAGCTGAACATTTGGAGGGTAAATGCTGATGGAATTGGGACTTCCTAGTTAAACTTGAGAGGAGAGATCACATACCTTTTGGTTTCATTGGGAAGTGAGTGAAACTTGTCAAAGTAGAGGAGACTTCTTGTCGGACCCTGGGAGGAGCTTGTACAACATCAAGGCACAGGTTGTAATGTTCTTCTTTATTTGAATTAATACAATCAGATTCATTTTTCTCAACAAATTGTCTTGTGTGGTTTGTTTCATAATCTCCTTGATCATTATGATGAATATTCTTTATAATATTGGCTTTTCAGGTGCTATTTAATTGTTTGCTTGTTTGTGTTTGCAGAATATACTTCAAGGAAGCTCATTTGGAGCGAGGGAGCGAGGCTGCCACAAACTTCCATTGGACCCAAGGTAGGCCTAAAACACTTGTTTGCCTTTGTTTTACTTGCATGTTTATAGAAAGATAGTTTTTGATTGGCTTGCTTGTCACTAGATATCAGTAGATAGTAGGAAGTTCGATCTTGTCCACAACCTCGACTCATTCGCGTGACAAAATGGCGACTCCGCTGGGGACTTGATTGTTTTCCTTGTTTTCACTTTGACCTGAGAAACTTGCCTTTTTGTTTATGTTTTTGACTTGTTGTGTGTGGAATTGGGTGGATTTAGTGGATCTAGGTTTGTTTTGGCTTTTCATAACTTTAGGAGAAGTCTGCACCCTGTGCTTGTATTACAGTGCGTATCTCTACGCACTTTTACTTTGCACACAGAGCGGGCACGCACCTGTGCAAACTCTAAGCCTGCGGACCCTGCTAAATTTTTGAAAAACCTGATTTTTCCTCTTGTAATTAGTTTTATTTTGGTTTAGGTATTGTTATCCTCTGCCCAGACCTACATGTGACTTGTTGAAATATTTCCTTGGTCCAATTTCATTGGTGTTAGGGTTTTAGGTGAAATTCCTAGAAGTTTTGGTTGCTGGTTTTGATTTTCATTTCGGTCGTGTAGTAGCTCAGAGCTTAGAAGCATAGAAGCCTCATATTACCTTGGTTTTTATTGCCTTCTTATGATTTTGACCAATTGTAAAATTAACCCTTGTTGAGGAATCCATCTTGAGTTTTCTCTTTCCAAAATTTCGAAAAGCTTGTGTTAAAAGTTTGGATTTCATTTTTACAAAAAAAAACAAAAGATTGCTTGTTTTTGACTGATTTGTGATTCTGGACAAATTAGTCCTTGGTTTGCCTATTGCCAAGTAAAACATCCTTGAAAAGACAAAATTATTTTGTAAGCTTTTATTTCAAGTAGTTTTTTATAGTTTGTAGATCTTAAGATTTGCTTTGTTCATAGTTTTCTCAAAATTTGCTTTAGTTTTCTTAAGATTTGCTTTAATCATAGTTTTAAGTGTTTTATAAAAATAAAAAAGTCTCCTTTGAAAATTTTTGTTTTGGTAGCATTTGAGAGTTTGAATGAAAAAGGAAATTCTTGTCTCGTTTTGAGTGCATTGGAACAAAAACTCTTCTTTAAATTTGTTTGTTAAGAAATATTTGTGTTTACACGCATTTGCATTCTCAAACTCTTTCCTATCTAGAAGTTCATTGAAGAGAAAAGATTGTTTAATCATCTTAAGTGCATCTTTTTAGTGATTTTAAGTCGAGTCTTCACACCACGAGTTTCATCTCCGTACCTCTAGACTTAATCAAAAACCAATAAAAATAACGCTTAAAGTAAAAATAATCTAGAAATATTTTTATTCCTAGGGCTCTATTACACCAACATATCTTAGGCTAGTGTCTTGGAGTAGGGAGTACTTAAGTCTCCAAGATAGTAAAACAAACAAGTAGCTGTATCTTGCGGTGGGAAATCCAATTGTTGCATTTATGCTCTGGGAAAGCTCCTCTTAAAGGAGAAGCACGAGATCGTGTCCGAACCAGTGTGGGAATCAATCCTTCCTCATTGGGAATGATGCCAGATATTCACGTATTACAAATGTAAACCTCGGATTAACCATTGTCGAGGAGCCTAGGGTCACTTGTTGGTAAACCTTGTTTTATATTAAGGAGCCTTCAAGGGGATTGAGCTTGTTACTGCACCCTGCGTGCGTATCGGATCCGTAGACTGTTCCCCTAGGTATATTTGTTTCGTTGTAACCATAGTGACCATATTCTATAGGATTCTTCCCTAAGGCGACGTCGTGGGAAATCCCACTGTAACGCGGAGCAGACGTCGGCTAGACTCACTTGGATTTTCTGGGGTCTCCTTCACTCGAGACGGTTAAGTGGAGAAACTTGTGCCAGTCTATTCATTAAGTAGGTTGCCGGGGTAACTGTTCCAACCGCTATTTCTGTATCGAAGTTTGCGACGTTGGATTTCATCACCAACTAGTGTTTTCGGTCCGGAAAGTTACTGTTTGTGTGTGATTGATCTCCTAGATTCTTTAGGCGTGTGATTCAATTTGTTTGATTCTTTAGAGGCTTTAGGTGGTTTTCATTGAGATTTTACTTTGTTTGCGTGTGAAGTAGTTAAAAGTCTTTAACTGTGGCTGAATTACCAAGGCAGTCCCGTAGACTTCGGGGCCAATCTCCTGAGTTTGTAAACGTGGCTGAGTTACTAAGGAAGTCCCGTAGGCTTCGGGGCCAACCTCCTGAGGACGTACCGAGCCAGTTTGAAGGCTTGAAAGTCCTCGTAACTCCTAGTGACAGTAGAGGTGGGTCACTTGAAGAAGGAAAATCTTCTTTGATAGTACATTCTGATTCTCAACCATTAGTAATTTCAGAAGTTACTGGTAGTGTTGCATCTACTAGTGATATAGGTGAAGAGCCTAAAATATCTGAACCCGAATCTAAAATTGCTGCTACTCCCATATCAGAGTTTGTTTCTCCAGCTTCTAGTGGTCCTAGTTCACCTAGGGTAGAAACTGTAATTACCCAAGATCTTCCTTCTGGACTTATAGCTATTGAATAACTTGCTATTCCGGAAAACGAAGAAAGTTTTCCTTTTCCAGAAGATCGACCTATCTTAGACCTTAGGGAGCGTGAATCAATCTTTTATAGTCCTCCTAGGAGTAGTGCTTGGTATCGTTCATTGACTAATCTTTTAGAAAACCCGGGACTAAGTTTTTCACCACCTCGTATTTTTTATCACCCAGCACTTAGAGATTACTATCCTTTATTGAATATTACTAGTCCGTCATCCATGTTTTCTCAATCTCCGGAAGCCTATTTGTATGGCGGTCCTTCTGTCCCTGTTGGGTATCAGTCCATCTCTGGTACTTTTTCTGGAGCATCTCCTCAACCTATCGAACAGAAGTTATTAACTCGAAGTAGTGATACTAAACCGTTGAGTGTAGAAGATATTCTTATGATGTCAGGTTCCATTCCTAATCCTCAACCGCAAGGTGGCCAGTCTCCGCCTGGGGGCAACCTCAAGGTACCCAGTATGTGCCTAGGGGGCAACCTCAAGGTACCCAGTATATGCCTGGGGGGCAACCCTAAGGTACCTAGTATATACCTGGAGGGCAACCTCAAGGTACTCAGTTTGCGCCTGGGGGAAAACCTCAAGGACAGTACATACCTACGGGACAGTACGTTCCTCAAGGTCAACCCCAGACTCAATATGTACCTCAAGGTCAACCTCAGTATCAATATGTACCTCAGGTTCAACCTCAGTATCAATATGCACCTCAAAATCAACCTCAATATCAGTACGTACCTCAAGGTCAACCCGAGTATCAGTACGTGCCTCAAGGTTATCAACCCCAAGGGCAGTACCTAGCTCAAGGTTACCAACCACCTTTGGGTTCATCATATTATCAACCCTACTGTCAAGCCGGTTACGGTCCTCAATATCCTCAACTTGTTATGGGTCCATACCCCGGAACGAATTTAGTGTGGGATCCATCTCAATCCCAGCAGGTCTTGCAACCGAATGCGCAGTTGTCATCTCAAACTGGACAACCCTTGGTTTCTGGTTCATCCCAACATCCTATCTAGCCTACCGTTCAAACTTTTTCACCTTCTGTAGTTTCTCAGTCTGGGCCTAGTACGCCTCGTACTCAGCCTCAAACGTCTGCTGCGACTGCTGCAAAATCTGTTCCATCTACCCCACCTTCTTCTGGAGTATCGACAGCTCCGGTTTCTACTGTCCCAGTATCTACCCCTCAGACATCTTTACCTCAGTTTGGACCCACGGTCCACACTTCGGGTCAGATTCCTATAGGAAGTACGGTTGTCACTACTCAACCTCAATATAATCAACAACCGTACCAAGGACAGTACCAATACGGTCCTGATCTGCAGCAACCAACCTATCAGTATCAACCGTACCCTGGGTATACACATCAACAGCCTCAACAACCCCAGTATGTTTCGGTTAATCCTGGTTTTCCAGGAGGTCAAAATATCCCAAATGCAATTCCCATTCCTAGTTATCCTGGATATCCTCCTCCTGGGGCTGGTCTGTAGACCCAGAGTTTTAGGGACCTGTTGTGGCAGGCAACAACCCCCCCTTTTTTCATTTTAGTGTTATCCAAAATACTAAATGAATGGGGACCCTTAGTTAAAATTTTAGGAAAAGCAAGAGTTTCTTTTCTCCAAAATAAGGTCACCATCGTAAGCTTAGCAAGATCTTTTGAATACTATAAAAACTTAAGTTTATGATGAGAAAAATCTCTAAAAAAGAAATCTGCATCGCAAAATGATAGTAAAGTCCCATCATGTGGCTATCGCATCGCAATAAGAAAGAGCTAATAAGAAAAACTTCAAGATTTATCGATCGCAAGATCACATATCGCAGGGAATAGGCTAACGAAATTTGCTGAACATAAAACTTCTGCGATCTGCGACATTGCGATATCGCGATATGTGATGATGGTGATGTTGCGATCTGCGATGCAAATCACAGAATCACTCCATCGCGAATCTTTTGGGCACGCTATTCAAGAAAGGCCACTTACTATAATATGACTCAAGATCATGCGCTTTAAATGTTAATAAAGGATTAGTTGCCAGTTATTAATGAAACATGGATGCGCGATTTTCAAAGAATTTCTTCACGTAAGGTGGCATATTTTATGTATCTGCTGCATTTAAAACTCTCCCATCACCTTTCTTGGTCAATCATTTCCATTTCACTTGTGAGCTACAGGAACAGAGAGCAGAGCACTATACAAGGCAATATGCCGGAAGAAATGGGAAAGAAAAATAAAGCTCAGAGATCTGAGGTGAAGGGAATGGCACCATTATACACAGACACAACGTGTAACAGAGATGCAGGAATATCAACATGGGAAGGCATGTACAGACTTCTTGAAGAAGAAACCCCAGAATAATGAAGGTTACCGCTGGCTCAGATTCACAGGGATCTTCCGAGGCATCCCTAGAAGAATTAGCTTGCTCATTCCTAAATAGGATAGCAGCAAGACCGAAAATTCTCCCATATACGGACATGATCAAGTGGATACTTGATAATGCGGAAATGAAGGACAGAAAGTTCAAGATTCAAGCACAAGGGCTCATTGGATCGTTCACTGTACAAGATTTAAAACTCATGTACCATCTTCCTGAGCCACAGGCAACTTACAACATGCAATTCATTGAGAAATTCGTGGTAGAAAACCTGGACCTATCAGAGACCACCAAGGATTCGTCCAGAAAAAGATGAACCTCTCAAGAAAGACAAAAGTGATATGTACAACACTTGTTCCCTCACCTCCCCATATTGTTTTGCTACAACCATGCTCTGTAGATTGTTTGGGAAGCCAGATATCAATAAGTTTTCATCTGAATGGTTGCCCCCGGGGTATTTGCCAAACAAATGAAAATTAGAGGAGGATTGGAAGCAGAAAGCACGGGAAAAGGAAAAGGAAATCCAAGTACTAAGAGGATTAAATTGGGAATGTTACTAGACATATTTGGTAAAACCGCATAGTCAGTGGATGACCATGAAATGTATCACAAATACGGCTGAAAAGGTGGTGCCAACACTCGTTAATTCTATTTTCTCAGCACAACTCAAAGAAGAAGTTAGCCAACCGACTCTCCTTAAACAAGTGTTGAACACATGCAACTTTAAAGACCAGATACAAAAATAACTTAATTTGGAATCTTATTTTTTCTTAAAAAATTAGATTAGAAAAAGGGCGGTCATTTGAAAACTGCATCCTGATTTTTTGTAAATAACTTATTATCAGATTTAGTTAGTAGTATTTAAACCCTTCTCATGCATTTAGAGAAGGGTCCAGAAATTTGTCAAAAACTTATCCTCAGAACATGCACTTTTGCACCCTCAGAGGAGGTTTTGATGAATGGAAGGATCAAGATTTATTGATGTTTGCATTTGATCTGCTACTGATGTTGCACTTTTGTACTCTTAGTAGATATTAGAACAAGGAAAGATAAATCATTGTTGCTTGAAGCTTATGAGTAGGACCAGTCATAAATGATACTTTTATCTCTTGATCGTTTCTGCTTATATTCTTAAAGCAATATACAGTTTTTAGTTTTTTATATGTTATTACATGAATGCTTGTGTTACCATTTGGCACTTTTGTACAGTGGAGCCATTTATTTATGTTTAATGTGTGAATAACTTATTATGCGATATGTTGTTCACAATTGTTTTGCCTAACTTTTTATGCAAAGTGGTTCATCTTAACTGATTTCTATTCTTATAATTGCCGAGTAATCTTTATTACTAGCTATTATTTGAAATCTCTTTAGATCGCATAATAGAAGAATTACACCCCGGGTTAGCATAGATTAGATGTGTTATTTTCATTAGAGTACAATAGCATAGATTTAGATTAAAGTAGCTCAGATATGAACTTTAGATCAGCAACATTCAACTCTACACGCACACACCCTTAGATTGGGAAACTGGTCACATTATCCCCAGTCGGACTCACTATACCAAACGGATAAGGAGCTGTCATCCAAGGTCCGAACCGAGTGAGTATCCCCCTTGTTGTCGACCCGATTTTCAGGGCTTCAACATATTTGGCGCTAGAAGGAGGGCCTGAAGCATGTTGTCTGTTGGAGTTGTTGGTAACTGTGATATTTGAATTAAGATGACTTCTCTCAAACTTCCTATTTGGAGTTGTATCCATGTTCGTGCATCTTCCAACACCCCACCTGAAGTGGTAAGACTCTTGTCTCAGGTAAAATTCAATGGTAAGAGTAATTCTTCCGCTTTTAATCACGCCCTTCAATTTATTCAAAGTGTTTTAAGTTCGAACGTCCAAGGAATTGACGAAGGCATTTTATGCAGAATTTTTACTCTCACATTCACAGCAGAAGAAAGAAACTGGTGTAGAACCCTCCCAGTTGCCTCAATTCACAGCTGGGACCAATTCGTTAAGCCTTTAGTTTGTGAATTTGATTGCTATGATTATGGTCAGGTCTATGATGAAATTGAATATCTACGAAAAGAAGGTGAACCCGTTAGGGATTTTAATATGCGATTTCATATTAATTGTCTAAAATATGATATTGAGAACGAACTCATGGATGAAGAGTCTTCAAATTGCGTTGAGCATAACTATTCTTTGCCTCCTGTGCCCAATCCAACAGAAGTTAGTCCAAGTATAGTTCCATTTTATTTTAATATGAATGAAAATTCCAATTTGAATATGCGAACTATTCATGATGAAGAAACTTCCCGAAGATTAGAAGACATGTCCGCTCTAATACAAGAAGACACAAGCGAGAATGTTGAAGGAAACCCTGCCTTGGAAACAGAAAGCGACTTGGAGACAAGGTTAGATAATATCATCGCAAGTCGACAAATGCAGATATCAAGGTTAGAACAACAAACTAATTCTCTTTCGGAAAATACAAACACACAAAGGTATGATCTAAAGCCTAATATCTACGATGAATGTGATCAACAAGAAATTCTTCACGATGATATTTTAAAATGCATTGTTTCAGAATCACATTTTTCTCTTTATCCTGATGTTTTTAGTGATGATAATTTTCTTCCCCTCAGTATTAATAAAATCCCAAAAGATACAGAGGATTATCCAAATAAATCACCATTAGGATTTCAAGATAAAAAGACAGCTATAGAAACTCCTTTTGACCTTTTCAAACATGAACGACTTGACCTTCCCTTTTTGAATACATGGGATAAAAAAGAAAAATCTAGGGAATCCTACGAAGTCAATTATGATAGCTACTTAGCCGATGATAATGTTGATTTATCTCAAGTAACTCAACAGAACTCAGATAATGAGAGATATTCTAATTCAAGAATTATACCAGTCAATCCTCATTTCAGAGTGACGGATCATTTGCATGATTTTACTATCCGAGACAATATCCCGATCTATGATTCATATCACGAGCAAACTACCATGCCTGTTCCCAATCATGATTTGTTTTCTGATTCACAAGATGAAATTCGAAATTACTCAGATCCCATGATTCTGGCCAGTCCTTGTGAAAAAGAAGATATTCCAGATCAATCCCAGTTGCGTTATAACACTATTTGTACAGATAATCATTACATTCTTTCTCGCCTGCATTCATTTTGTATAAAATCGGATTGTGTTTTAAATTTTCAGACTTTCTATAGATTGCTATGGTATATTGAACACCTGATCAAAGAACACTCGAGAGATGCGTTACCATTTTGGAAAGTTGAATTGTGTCAAAACCAAAATCAGTCAATAACAACCTCCCTTGAAAAACTTCTATGTCATCCAAAACATCATCAACGAAAGAAAGTATTTTTGGAAACTTACCAGCAATTCATGATAATTGACAATTTTCTTTTGGAAAATTTCCATCTATTATTCATTTTTTTTAGTGATTTATATGTGGAAACTTTCCTTTTATGAGAAATTGTTAAAAGCTTGACTTTAACGCATAATAGATTTCAGGCCATTAAAATCAGCCTGTCATCTTTCCTATTGAACGATCGCCAATCCATAACAGAAATTCATCCTGATTTCTATGATCCAATAGGTATCCAATTAGAAAGACGATTTCATAAAAAAGAAATTTCGGGCAGAATTTAGACTGAAGTTTCACTTTCTGATTCCACATTCAATATTGACAGTCCAAGAAAAGCTTTATTCTTAACACTAATGTTTAAAGGGTACATATGTGTAGGAATAAAAATGAAAAGATGGTTTCACTGGAAATATCATTTTACCTAGTCAATTTTTCTGTATATAGTTAAAATAGGAGTAGGAGTAATTTAGTTAGGTTACTAGTCGGATAAATTGATTTTTAAAGTTGATAGGCAAAATAAAAGAAGAGATTATCCCTATTGTATATAATCCAAGGGAATAGTCACCTCTCATTTCTTTAAATATTTTTCCCCCTAAATAAAATTTTCTTTAGTTAACAACATCTGACATTTACTAAAGACACCATTTCTCTTTTCAGATTTTAAACTCTTGCTTGTATAAATAGAAAATATTTTGGAAACTTGATCTTTATTATTACTAGATGTTGTTAAAAAACTCTAACCCAGATACGATACTAGTTTTAACTTCCAAAAAATTTTGACGAAAGCAACCTTTGGCGAAGAAATTGTTTTATATCAGCAAAATTAAAGGTATCAATAGCAAAATAGGGATTCTCTGTAAAGCAGTTGTTTTCAAACTCTATTATTGTCATCTAGAACTTTCTTAAGGAAAAAATGACTTCCTCCCTGCTAAAGAAAATCGCAGCATTCAGAGGAATAATCCATGAATACACTTTATCTTAAAGAATAAGAGGTCTCATCACGAGCCGACTTATCATGATCACAAGTATTATAAATAGCTGACTTTACCAATACTGTCCACCAAAACAGGGCAATGACTCAAGATTGTTGAAAGCAAAAGACAAGGGGTCTCATTGTGAGCCAGCTTGTTTAGCAAAAGTGTAAATCAAGTGAATGACTGTGTCATAATTTGGCTACCAAACCAAGACATTGTTCTTTAAGAATACAAAAGAAAATCAAAGCAATAAGTGTCAATCTGGGTTTTTCTTTGAAAGTTGTAGATCACCTTAAGCAGGATAAAGGATCATTTCTGGGTAACAAGTAACCTTGTCGAGGCTATGGACGCCTGCTAGCAGCAGAGGCTCTACCTACGGAAAATGAGCATATTTAAAACTGGTTCACAGGGAAAACTTTATTTTATTTTTACAAGACCAAGTAATGGCTGATGTAAATGCAAGGACAAGCTAGAGAAGCAAATATTTAAAATGGAAAGATGTTGAAACACAATATCCTGACAGTTTAGAGCATAATATGCTTCATCTTTCCATAATAAAGATTGAGATTTCTAAAAAACTTTCTATTTTGGAAGTTTGAAAAGTTAAAAAGAAAAACAGAGATAACTGGTTCTCCCAAGTGAATCGCCAATTGTTGTGGCAGGCAACAACCCCCCCTTTTTTCATTTTAGTGTTATCCAAAATACTAAATGAATGGGGACCCTTAGTTAAAATTTTAGGAAAAGCAAGAGTTTCTTTTCTCCAAAATAAGGTCACCATTGTAAGCTTAGCAAGATCTTTTGAATACTTTAAAAACCTAAGTTTATGATGAGAAAAATCTCTAAAAAAGAAAGCCGCATCGCAAAATGATAGTAAAGTCCCATCATTTGGCTATCGCATCGCAATAAGAAAGAGTTAATAAGAAAAACTTCAAGATTTACCGATCTGCGATAACACCGATCGCAAGATCGCATATCATAGGGAATAGGCTAACGAAATTTGGCGAACATAAAACTTCTGCAATCTACGACATTGCAATATCGCGATATGTGATGATGGCGATGTCGCGATCTGCGATGCAAATCGCAGAATCGCTCCATCGTGAATCTTTCGGGCACGCTATTCAAAAAAGGCCACTTACTATAATTTGACTCAAGATCATGCGCTTTAAATGTTAATAAAGGATTAGTTGCCAGTTATTAATGAAATATGGACACATGCTTTTCAAAGAATTTCTTCACGTAAGGTGGCATATTTGATGTATCTGCTGCATTTAAAATTCTCCCATCACCTTTCTTGGTCAATCATTTCCATTTCACTTGTGAGCTGTAGGAACAGAGAGCGGAGCACTATACAAAGCAATACGCCAGAAGAAATGGGAAAGAAAAATAAAGCTCAGAGCTCCGAGGTGAAGGGAATGGCACCATTATACATAGACAAAGCGTGTAACAGAGACACAGGGATATCAACATGGGAAGGAATGTACAGACTTCTTGAAGAAGAAAACCCCAGAATAATAAAAGTTACCGCTAGCTCAGATTCACGGGGATCTTCCGAGGCATCCCTAGAAGAATTAGCTTGCTCATTCCTACATAGGATAGCAGCAAGACCCAAAATTATCCCATATATGGACATGATCAAGTGGATACTTGATAATGCGGAAATGAAGGACAGAAAGTTCAAGATTCAAGGACAAGGGCTCATCGGATCGTTCGCTGTACAATATTTAAAACTCATGTACCATCTCCTTGAGCCACAGGAAACTTACAACATGCAATTCATTGAGAAATTCGTGGCAAAAAACCTGGACCTATCAGAGACCACCAAGGATTGGTCCAGAAAAAGATGAACCTCTCAAGAAAGACAAAAGCAGTATGTACAACACTAGTTCCCTCACCTCCCCATATTGTTTTGCTGCAGCCATGCTCTGTAGATTGTTTGGGAAGCCAGATATCAATAAGTTTTAATCTGAATGGTTGCCTCCAGGGTATTTTCCAAACAAATCAAAATTAGAGGAGGATTGGAAGCAGAAAGCACAGGAAAAGGAAAAGGAAATCCAAGTACTAAAAGGATTAAATTGGGAATGTTACTGGACATATTAGGTAAAACCGCATAGTCAGTGGATGACCGTGAAATGTATCACAAATACGGCTGAAAAGGTGGTGCCAGCACTCGTTGATTCCGTTTTCTTAGCACAGCTCAAAGCAGAAGTTAGCCAACTGACTCTCCTTAAACAAATGTTGAACACATGCATCTTTAAAGACCAGATACAGAAATAGCTTAATTTGGAATCTTATTTTTGCTTAAAAAAATAGATTAGAAAAATGGCTGTCATTTGAAAACCGCATCCTGATTTTTTGTAAATAACTTATTATCAGATTTAGTTAGTAGTATTTAA
>APFE030693520.1:9040-31780 GCA_000404065.3 Pinus taeda | reverse complement strand
GACATTTGCAATAGTCATACAAGTAAATTTAAAAACATTCCATAACATGTTTAACAAGATAAGCTAGTAATAGTGATATAGTATAATATAGGAGTGTGTCAAAATATACATCGTCCTCGATCATAGGTTGAAAAACACCTTATGATCAACAAAAATGATAAGTACAAAAAGCAAAAATGTCATATGTGTCTACAATAGGCGATCATCCCATCACTGGTGATGATCTCGATAAGAAACCACTGCATGGGCCATCTTACAAAGGAACCTCCTAAAAGGTCCTGGGACCCCAATCACATAGCGATGAAGTTGACGTGGAATGTCATCTATGCTGGTCTCTGGAATGTCTCCTGTCAAGCGCTCTAGATGGCTCTCCAATTCGGCCAAGGTCTCTGTTGATTCGTCCTGTGGGGCTGGCGCTACTGCAGCTGGTTGTTTCCTCTCGTAAGGCCGGAGAGAGGCTGGTCACCGTGGGCCTAC
Source organism: Pinus taeda (assembly GCA_000404065.3). Lineage (NCBI taxonomy): Eukaryota > Viridiplantae > Streptophyta > Pinopsida > Pinales > Pinaceae > Pinus > Pinus taeda. The sequence continues at coordinate 31,303 of APFE030693520.1, read as the reverse complement.
ATCTGCATTTGAAACTTTTACTATCAATTTTGGGACGAAATAAAAACAAAAAAATTAAATTAGGAAAAATGTTGAAAATGATTTTACCTGAGTCATCCCATTGCTCTCCTGGTGGAAGAGCCATGTCTGGGTCACCGCGAAAATCTACCCCAGCATAAGGAAAGTCCTGAATAGCAAAATCCTGGTTTTCCAACCATTGGAAATACTTAGGTTTGAATCGAACGATCTTTGTCCCCTCATCAGGATGACAGGCCATAACTGCAACCCATCGCATAAGTTTGGGCTCTCGAGGAAGTCCAGCTCCAACAGTGAGGTGCTATGGGACCAACATTGGGACCCTCTCCAGACCAAAGCTCACAACTAAAGCACCATATCCAAAGGTCTTCAGTTGTCCGTTCTTGGCCCTAGTCAGTTGGCCTTTTACATTAGCCAACACAGCATTGCACCAGTTGAAAATGGTGCCTCGAAAGCGGTCAACTGCCATTCGCATCTAGGATCCAGTGGGTACATGTAGTGTTGCGCTCCCGCAGAGTCTGGTAAATGTAAATGCAATCATCATGAGTTCACGACGGGATATGGCTTTGATATCTATCCCTTTATCTCTAGTCTGGGCATTGTAGTACTCTAGCCGGAGGCTATCGACAGACTGGCCACCTGCCCTAGCCCCGAATAGAGTCAAATGTTCACCTCTCTTAGGCAAACCAGTCAAAAATTATATGTCTACTAGCTCTATTTCGAGCTGGTGACCACCAATGAAGAAACACTGGTCCTGTATGCTCCATCTATCTACCAGCCACTCCAGAAATTCCACCTGGGCCCTCATGCCAGGTATGGCCCAGAATTTGTACAAGCTGCATGCCTTCAATGCATCAATCGAAGGTTGATGATTTATCGCGGCGAGATCTACATCCTCATGCTCCCGTTCTCTCCAATCGAGCATGATGTTTACCCTACATTCAGTAAAAAGGCGAATTAGAATATATAAAATTGAAATTTTTGGGTGAAATTTGAGTTTGGTAGGTTTTAAAAACATTTGCGTGGGGCACACACTCTCCCTATTAGAGAGAGTGCGTGGGCCCACACCTTGCCTTCACGGTAGGTGCAGACCCGTGACTTTTTTCCCATTGCAAAAAGGTTGGGGTACGCAGGTCCCCTGTGTTACACCTGCGGGCCCCCGCGCGCGGGTTTTTGACCTTAAAACTCCCTAAAAAATGAAATGAAACCCTAAAAAACAATTTGAAACGGATGAAATTGAAGAGTAGGATGATGTGGATTACCTGGAGGAGACGACGCTCAATTTCGACGGACGGATTTTCCGCAATCTTCACGGGAAGTTTTTGACCAAAAGCCCTTTTTTCTCACCCAAATCTCAAACGGTAAAAATGAATTGACGAGAGCCGTTTTTATAGGTTTTTTGAATAAATAAATTGTAAATTTGTTTATGTTTCACTTTAGAAAGGTAGCTTTTGCAGCATTTTTATCCATTTTAAATAGGTATGAGTAATGTTTGAGTTTTTGTTCAGGATAACGGATTTTTCAGGCGAAATCAGTCATTTTCGACGAAAAACATTAGAGTCACCTTTAATGCTCTTTTCTTGACTCCTAAAATATGAAATATTTGCCAAGTTTTTCTTTTTTAAATCGTTTAAAAGGAACTTAAAAAAGACGGTCCTTCTTACAACCCTTTTTCTGACCATAAAACATGAAAAGATTGCTGGGTTTGTCGTTTTCAAATTCGATATTGTCATAAAATGACGTTGTCATTGATCACTTTTTACTTTTGGATAAGAGCACTAATTACGAAATTACTCCTTGGTCGTAAGATCAAGCGTTCTCTCAAGTATTATTTTATACTTTTTCGGGCTTGAGAGACACAAATTTATGAAAAAGGTCAACCCTGGAGTCTTCTTAAGTTTTTTCAGACTCTCTAAAATTGAAAAACGCCGAGTTTCTCCTATACTGGACTCGTTAAAATTTGACAGTAAAGGACCTGTTCCATTACAAACAGGAATGGACCACTCCTTCTTAGGGTTTGAATTTAAACTAAGTTGGACTCATCTGAAGGATGAGCTTATAATCAAGCAAATGTTATCCTCCTCAAGCTTGTTAAAAATAAAGAGGTACTTGCTAGAAATGGTGGGGGAAAAGAGACAAAAATGGGCCTATTTGTCATACTTTGTAACCACTCTTGAACACGGCACTTTTATTCACCTGGGTTGAGAAATCCTTTGCCTAACAGTTGATCAAACCACATTGACAGTCTTCAGCCGGTTTCTGGGTATTAACTTTGGGTCAATTGTCACCAAACCATCTGTTGTGTCGTTATGTGTTCAAGAGGTCAGTGCAAATAAGCCTTTCATCTGCAAAATATCTGTCATCCATCTTCACCATCCCTGAGTCAGTCCTTACAACTAAATTTATTCAAACTTGATCTATGATTTCGTGTTATGGGCTTGACTATGACGGATCACTTTCTATCGACTTCAGCTCTTTATCTAGAAAGATGATCTAGAAATCGTCAGTACCTTGGGATCTGCATGCCTCAATGGTAGGTTTCTCGCCTTCGACGATAGGTTGCATCATTGATCTTCGATCAAGGGATTCCGTGACATGTTCGACATCAACACATCTATTCACATCTCATGGATTGTACTGATTACTTTGAGAGCCATTGACATTATTGGTGGTTTCTCTCACACTTTTTAACAGTTTACATCAATGACTGGTAATCAAGTGGTTTCTACCATGTTTGACTTCTACACATTCATTCACATGGATAGAATCGTACTATTTCGGGGAGTAGAAATGAAGACCCTGGATCTAGTTTCCACCATCCAAGCTGCGAGGAATTTTGTATTCATTATATTGTGGACTATTCATAAATAGATGGCTGCATCCATACTGTGTCTACATATGTCTATACTTGTGATGTATTACAAGATCATTCTTGTATCAGAGTAGTAGTTATTTTTCTAGTCAGTTTTGATCTGATTATGGGAATGCCTACCTCAGTGATGATATGATCTCATATATATATTTTGCATTGAATGTTTTTACAGGTTCCGACCGGGCTCTCCACAAGATGATCCTCGAAATGATAAAGTACTTCACTCTTCCTAAATGATAAATGAAATCCTCATCTACTACAAAATTCACACTTTAGGGGGCAATCTGTTACACAAAAATATCGTCACTATGACTATTTACAGTCAGTATGGGTCTATCATCACTTATATTGTCCTCCTAAGCAAGCCTCAGACCTCAACTCTTCATGTCAAGCTTTGAAAATGAGAGAAAGACATTAAAAGTCAATAAAGCTCTGGTTCCGCACTTTCTCTCACTCGTAGCTGCATCCCCGCACCTTTTGTTCATGTTATCTGTGGATTTTCCCGCTCTGTCTGTAAAGGGGTGGGTGCGGACCCCTATGAAAGTCAAAAAGGCGTAAGTTTATTCTAAAAAACTCACTTTGGGTTAATTCTAGATGATTCTAGAAGGAATTTTGACGTGGATTGTTCGCTCCAAGGTGGTTCATGCATCCCAAAAGAGAAGGAGCTAATCCCTTGATAGGAGGAGCTATCCCTTTGAAGGAGGGCTTTATCCCTTTGAAGGAGGACCTAGTAACTTCCCTCCATTGCACTATAAATTAAGGCATTGGGTCAGTTGCTAGAGAGGTTAGAAGCTGAACATTTTGAGGGTAAATGCTGATGGAATTGGGACTTCCTAGTTAAACTTGAGAGGAGAGATCACATACCTTTTGGTTTCATTGGGAAGTGAGTGAAACTTGTCAAAGTAGAGGAAACTTCTTGTCAGACCCTGGGAGGAGCTTCTACAACATCAAGGCATAGGTTTTAAAGTTCTTCTTTATTTGAATTAATACAATCAGATTCATTTTTCTCAACAAATTGTCTTATGTGGTTTGTTTCATAATCTCCTTGATCATTATGATGAATATCCTTTATAATATTGGCTTTTCAGGTGCTATTTAATTGTTTGCTTGTTTGTGTTTGGAGAATATACTTCAAGGAAGCTCATTTTGAGCCAGGGAGCGAGGCTGCCACAAACTTGCATTGGACCCAAGGTAGGCCTAAAACACTTGTTTGCCTTTGTTTTACTTGCATGTTTAGAGAAATATAGTTTTTGATTAGCTTGCTTGTCACTAGATATCAATAGATACTAGGAAGGTCGATCTTGTCTGCAACCTCGACTCATTCCGCGTGACAAAAGAAGATCTTTCGAAGCCATCAAAAGAGCTATAATGGAGGCTCCCACCTTGGTCAGCCCAGACTACGCTAAGGACTTATATATTTTCTCTTTTGCTTCTTATGATACACTTGCAGTAGTCTTGTTGCAGAAAAATGATGAAGATATAGAACACCCAGTGGCCTTCTTCAACAAAAATTTGAGAGATGTTGAACCAAGGTATGACCTCGTTGAGATCAAGCCTATGCTCTCATAAAGTCTTTGAAGACATTTTGAATTTACATTCTGCACTCCAAAGTGGTTGCCTATGTACCTTCAGCTTTAGTAAAGGATGTCCTAACATAGCCATATGTTGATGGAAGAACGGCCAAATGGATTGAAAAACTCAGAGAGTTCAAAATAGAGGTAAAGCCCACCAAACTTGTCAAAGGCCAGGGCCTGGCTCAACTTATGGCTGAGGAAAATTGTAGTCTGCTGGACATAAATCACATAGACACAATTCAGATGTTAAACAAGTAGAGGAGGCAACAGAAGAACAAAGGAAAAACCAGTCATTGGCTACGAATTTGGCCACTTGTGGTTGGTACTCCAATATAGCTCATTTCTTGTTAAAGCTAGAATTTCCCCCAGGGTTCAACCCAAGTTAGGCTAGGACCACCAAGCTTAGCGCAGCCAAGTTTTGTATTCATAAGAACTTGCTTTATTGGAGAGACCCATCTGGAATCTTCTTGAGATGTCTAGACAAGGAACAATCTGTGGAAGTCATGCACCAGTTTCATTCCAGTATTTGCGGAGGGCACCATTATTGGAAAACTACAACTCACAAGGTCTTAAGGGCTGGCTATTATTGGCCTACTCTATTCTCTGATGTGTTTTCATTTGTGAAGTCTTGTGACAAATGCCATAGGATTGCAGGTAGACAACAGCTGAAAGCTTTGCCCTTGAAGCCAGTACTCACTAGTGGCCCCTTCCAGTAGTGGGGTTTATATTTCATAGGAGAGATTAATCCACACTCTAGTGGCTAGCAATGATATATATTAGTAGCCACTGATTATTTTACCAAATGGATTGAAGCTATACCTACTAAGAAGGATGATCACTAGGTTGTTATGAAGTTCTTAGCTGAAAATATTTTCACTAGGTTTGGATGCCCAATCAAGCTAGTCATTGATAATGCAGCTGCTTTTAGAGCAAAGGAATTGGTGGACATGTGTGAATCAATGGGCATTACATTAGTACATTCCACCTCATATTATCCCCAGGGCAATGGCCTGGAAGAATCATCTAATAAAAGCTTGGTAAGGATAATCAAAAAACTGTTAGAAGACAACAAATGGAACTGGGATTCCAAGCTGAAGTTTTCATTGTGGGCTGACAGAATTACCACCAAGAAATCCATAGGCAACTCTCCATTCAAGCTAGTGTATGGCACTGAGGCTATTTTTCCAATCCAATTGATCCTCTCTATCGCCAAATTCTTGTAGGAGGAGATGGACGAGGTAGGTGTCATGTCGAGGAGGATGATTGACTTGGTAGAAGTTCATCATATTAGAGATCAGTTGATTGAGGAGTCAGTAGCACATCAGAAGAAGGTCAAGGAGGTATTTGATAAAAAAGCAAAGATGGACAATTTTTAGGTTGGTGACTAGGTTCTCAAATGGGATGCCTTGAAGGATAGGAAGGGGAACCATGGTAAATTTGATGCCTTATGGACTGGACCATTTATCGTTTCCCGAGCTCAGATGAACAATACCTTCACTTTGCAAAATTTAGAGGGAGAAGGTGTTTTTGATGGCCCAGTTAATGGGCGGTTTTTGAAACATTATTTTGTTTAAGGCTTTAAAGCCCTGGTATTGTAAATATGTTTTTTAGTCTTTATATTATTTAGACTCCATTCCCAATGGAACACTATGTAATAGGTTTAATCTTGTTGTTTACTGGAAAGGCAACAGTCTACAGTTAAAACCTCACAGGGAGTTTTTCATCCCCAGAAGGAGCCAATGTTAGCCCTGAAGTGCAGTGCTGCCATATTGAAGGTAGGAGGAGGGAGATCATCTTCTCTTATGTCTTGGATAGGGCCCCACATGAGCCATCACCCCACTTTCCTCATCCTTTCACCTACTTTCCATTCCGCTCATTCCCTAACCCAACCCTCACATCTCTAAGAAACCCCCTTTCATCTTAGCCTAAGTAAATAAACCCAAGAAAACTGAAAAAACCTTGTTTTTACACCCATTCTCACCATCTGCACATTCCCTGAAGACACATCGTACAATCATGTCCCTCCGCCGTTGAATTTTCCCCACTGACCCCATGACTCACATCTCACCTGATATTAAAACTTACCCAATCATTCCCTGCTGTTGGATCACCCTACAAGATCTAACGACCCTCGATCATATCCTATGGGTAAGTAGCAAGGAGGATACCCGTCCGATAAGGGCGGTATTTCTCTCTCCTCCGCTGCAATGTGTCATCCACTGGATGGAATCAGGCGGCCTCCACCATTTACCACTTATCACCCGGTGCCCTTCTGATAGAAACCATAACTGCCCAAACAAAACCACCCTTGGCATTATCATTCGCGCATCTTCACTGCCCGATAGCCATCCAATTTTCTCACCCAAGATCTAGCAACCCAGATGTGTTCTGCTCCCACCTCAGCCTCAGAGCCCCCAACTCACGATCTCCACCATGCATTCCCTTGATCCAATGGCCCTCATTCATGACCTCTCCTGATCATCCTTCCCCTCTCTGTCACCTTTCTATCCATCCGATCTGGCACATATGCCTAACCATGCACCTCATGCTCCACTCCCTATCTGTTGTCCGAAGAAGAAGGTGGCCAACCCTTCCAACCTCACGACAGTCAGACCGCTGAACTGAATTAACAAAAAAGCATGGCCGATAGAGGAAGGACACAACACGATCCATCAAACATAATTAAACAATGATGGAACTCCACTGCCACAACTAAGCCAACTGCTTAGCAGGACAACGCAGTACCAAAATTAATTAAATATGTTCGTGATGGAATGAAATTACGTCCTAGAATGTAGTCAGGAAATTAATGCCAGTAGGTGGTCGATTAGGACATCTCCAACCCTAAAATGGCTAAGGATCATTGTAAAAATAAACTATAAATAACCGAAGGAAAGATGTAATCAGGGTTGGCAATTGTTGTGCGGTTCAACTTCTGGAGACTATAGATACTCTGTCCCTTGCAGCGTCTCATCTTCATTTTTAGTAATACAAGCTTCTTTTACTATTACATGTTCAATGATTGATCCAGGTGGATATTGGTGGCCACCTGCCAAGTCCATCTGGACCCCCACCATTTTTTTTCTCAGCATTTTCAGTTTCCTTAATTGTAGCACAACTTACTATTTTTAGCAGTTTTTCGGGTCCTGAACTTCCGGAGCCGTTTTGAGGCCCTAAACGACGTTTTTTTGGGAATCCAGGGGCAAAATGGGTCCACTCCAACAATGGTAGTTCTCGGATAGATCTTTCTAACGAGCTATCATACGCGTCAAATGGAGATTGTATGCCAAAGTTACGACCCCGGGAAATTTGATGTACCAATTTACCCAAAACGGGGCCCACAATTTGGCATTTCATCTTCGAAGGGTCGGTTTTGGAATGTGAAGGGTTTTCCATTGTTTCTCAATAATAAATAGGCCTTCGAGCCTCATTGTAACACAAGTTCAGAACAGTTCAGAGACATGTAGCCGCACATCTCTTCTCAGAGATAAACTACCATCGTCCTAGCTAGTTTATTTTCAATTCTGGTTCTGATTGTAAGCATAATTCGGTATTTTCCATTAATGAAATGAAGTGTTATTTCCGCTGCATCTCTTTATTTATGGTTATCGCATCTCTGTATTTATGGTTATCTCTGCAATCTGTTGCGTTCCTATTTAAATCCGGATCAGTGGTATCAGAGCGGTCTGCTTTTTCTCGGTTTTTCTTTGCATGTCCCCGACGAGGTCAGGATAAAAGGAGTTAGGGATTGAACTGGTCGAACCTTTGCAAGACCAGCCTCGAAAATCCCGACAGCCTCCAATGGCGGATGAGAAGAAAGACGAGGGAGCAGGAGATCCTATCAAAATCTTGCTCGAAGAAGCCCTCGAGCGGCAACGGAACGCGATGATGGACAGCTTTGTGCAGATTCTTCAGCGGCTACCTAGACGTGACGCATCGGCTTCTAGCAGCGACTCTGGAAAAGCCACGCCCTTTAAGGTACAAGTTAATTTTGAAATCCCCATCTTCGAGGGTAAAATAGACGCAGATTCCGTAGATAAATGGTTAAATCTGCTAGATGGGTATTTCTCTGTTCACGAATTTTCAAGTTGGGAAAAGATTGTTTTCGCTCTTCTCAAAGCAACCCCCCATGTCAAGGACTGGTGGGAAACCTACTGCGAGCAGAAGGATGAAAGTACATGCTCGTTATTTTCAGCCGCACCCACTTGGAATGACTTCCGGAATGCCATCAAGGAGCAGTACTACCCTGTCAAAAGCTATGAGGACAAATACATCAGATGGACCACACTGCGGCAAGGACGAGACCAAGATGTGCCGGAGTTCACAAACATTTTTCATACCCTTCGCACACAGTTGGGTATCAAAGATTATGAGCTGCATCTAGTACTCAAATATCGTGGCCACCCACCTATCTTTTTGGATGTTGGTGGTTTTCCATTATTTCTCAACAATAAATAGGCCTTCGAGCCTCATTGTAACACAGTTCAAAGGCATGTAGCCACACATCTCTTCTCAGAGATAAGCTACCATCGCCCTAGCTGGTTTATTTCTATTTCCGGTTGTAAGCATATTTCAGTATTTTCCATTAATGAAATAAAGTATTATTTCCACTGTATCTTTTTGTATATGGCTATATCTATATTTTATTGCGTTCCTGTTTAAATTCGGATCAGTGGTATCAGAGCGGTCTGCTTTTTCTCTGTTTTTCTTTGCATGTCCCCAACGAGGTGAGGATATAAGGAATTAGGACTTGAACTGGTCGAACCTTTGCAAGACCAACCACGCAAATCTCGATGACCTCCCATGGCGGATGAGAAGAAAGACGAGGGGGCAGGAGATCCTATCAAAATCTTGCTCGAAGAAGCGCTCAAGTGGCAAAGGAACGCGATGATGGATAGCTTTGCACAGATCCTTCAACAGCTACCCAGAGGTGACGCATCGGCTTCCAACAGCTACTCTGGAAATGCCACACCCTTTAAGGCACAAGTTAATTTTGAAATCCCCATCTTTGAGGGTCAAATAGACGCAGATGCTGTAGATAAATGGTTAAATCTGCTAGATGGGTATTTTTCTGTTCATGAATTTTCAAGTCGGGAAAAGACTATTTTCGCTCTTCTCAAAGCAGCCCCCCACATCAAGGACTGGTGGGAAACCTACTGTGAGTAGAAGGATGAAAGTACAGGCTCATTATTTTTAGTCACACCCGCTTGGAATGACTTCTGGGATGCCATCAAGGAGCAGTACTACCCTGTCAAAAGCTATGAGGACAAATACATCAAATGGACCACACTGCGGCAAGGACGAGACCAAGATGTGCTAGAGTTCACAAACATTTTTCATAACCTTCGCACACAGTTGGGTATCAAAGATTCTGAGCTGCATCTGGTACTCAAATACCATGGCTACCTACACAGATACGCCCAGGAAGAGATGGAGTTCTTGAACATCTCCTCACTTGGCACAACATACCGATACGCTGTCAAAATCGAGCAAAATTTCAAACAGAAGAAGCGAGACTTTGGATCTGCAAATCCAAAGTGCAAAGGACAAAGCCAAGGCGGGGTGATCCAAGAAAACCCCTCGAAGTTGCAAGAAAAGAACAACACCATGAAGCCAAAGAAGGACACAGGAAAGTGGTGTGAGTTCCACAAGAGTCCCACTCATAACACAAGTGAGTGTTAGACCAAGCAGTCGCTGGTGGCTGAGTTGAAGGCTTACGAATCAGATGCATGTTCCGCCCCTGAGCCAAAAGCCGACAAAGGGAATGGCAAAGGGAAGTAGATCATTGATGCGGAGCCCAGTGCCACTGTTTCCACTGCCAAGATCCATAAGAATGAGCCTGAAGACCTAGAGGAGGGGGAGCGCCTTTTCCACTCACAAATGTGGGTGAAGGGTTCACCGCTACAATTCATTGTTGATAGTGGGAGCCAAAAGAACCTTGTTTCAGCAGAGGTCGTGAAGCGGTTGGGCCTACTGACTACACGACACCCGCAGCCATACAGTATCGGGTGGCTTCATGAAGGACAAGATCTTAAAGTTCGACAGCAGTGCCACCTTCCCTACAGCATCAAGCCCTTCACAGATGAGGTATTGTCTGATGTTACACCTTTTGATGTTTGCGATGTACTATTAGGTCAACCATACTTGTGGAGGCGACATGCTGTGTATGAGTCAAGGCCTCGCGCTGTCATTATTTCTTTAGATAATTCATTATACAGGATACCGGAGGTAGCCCCACTTACCGCCACCTCTTTGATCACTACCAAGAAAGGCAGCAAGCTCATATCACAGACTAGGAAATTTGTTTCCTGTCTGGTTCACTCCCAAAGTAAGGGGAAGATCGTTGCTACATCCATGACCCCCGCAAAGGGTTCCTCCACGCAACAGCAGCAGCAAAGGGATACAGTCATGACAGAACAAAGGAACAACTTCTCCTCACCCACAGGGGTACCACACAAGCTTCAGGTGGGCGACAAAGTTTGGTTGCATCTACAGAGAGAACACCTTACCAGAACCCATCAGAAACTCAGACCACTCTAACATGGTCCTTACACCAGTACCAAGGCTACGGGCAATAATGCTTTGAAGCACAACATTCCTCCATTCCTTCGCTTGCACCGAGTGTTCAATATGGACTGTCGTCGACCATGCTTCCCACCATTTCTGGACACATTAGAGATTGCAGAACAGCTCACTAGAGACCCAGCTCAGCAGAAGCTTCCTCATCTCAAGGAGGAACTCAATGCAATGGGGACCATTACTTCCTAAGAGGGGAGGAATGATCCAGGTGGATGTTGGTGGCCACCCACCTATCCCATTTGGACCCCCACAACTGTCTCTTTCAGTTTTTCAGTTTCCTTAATTATAGCACTGTTTACTATTTTTAGCAGTTTTCGGGTCCTAAACTTCCGGAGCCGTTTTGAGGCCCTAAATGACGTTTTTTTGGGAAATCTACCGCCAGTGATTTTTCTGTCTAAAAATCGTCTTTTCCATCGTAGTCCTCAAAAATATCTTTCCAATGGGCTATCATGCCCGTCAAACGGAGATAATACGACCAATTCACGACCCGAGGAAGTTGATGTACCAACTTACCCAAAAATGAGGCCCACAATTTGGCGTTTCATCTTCTAGGGTTAGGTTTTGGAATGTGAAGGGTTTTTTATTGTTTCTCAACAATAAATAGGCCTTCGAGCCTCATTGTAACACAGTTTAGAGGCATGTAGCCACACATCTCTTCTCAGAGATAAGCTACCATCGCCCTAGCTGGTTTATTTCTATTTCTGGTTGTAAGCATATTTTAGTATTTTCCATTAATGAAATAAAGTATTATTTCCGCTGCATCTTTGTGTATATGGTTATCTTTGTATTTTATTGCATTCCTGTTTAAACTCGGATCAACCTTGGGGCTGGCAATCTGGTTTCAAGAACATTTGAGCAATACGAGTTATCTTTGAATTGGGCAATCGAGAGCCTTGCTCAAGCACAAATCCCATGGAAAGAGGAGCCAGAAGCTAAGTGGGATGGAAGTGTAACATCTCATTGATAGATTCAACAGTTATGTAAAAAATGACAATTTGGTATGGGATTATGACTGATTTACTGACAGGGTCATAGTTGGCACAGCAGTGGTGAATAATATTTGGGAAAGCATTGACTGAAGGAAGATAATACCTGGGAATATTAGATTCCCATATTCCATAGATATCAAAGTTGCTCAGATGACTATTCCTAACTCGGAAAAATGCCTAGAGGTGGTTCATGTCACCAGATAGCTCTTTAATTTGAAAATATCCGTCAGCCAAGGGTAACCAATCCTGGTCCTTATGAGGTGCATTGAGGGGGGCGACATTGCGGGCCATGGGAGCTTCCATCTTTGGTTCTTTTGTTTTCAAACTGGAGACCGAGTTTCTATGGAAAAATGGGAAAAACAGCAGTTCTGGGTGTCCTTCTCTGGGAGCTATGGAGTGATTTTACTTGAATTTAGCTCTGTTGGGTAAAATTCATAGTGGAAAAATGAAATTACCGATTCGGGAAATGAATTGGGGTAAATACCTATTTTTGGAGGCAAACCGGGCAATTCACAGGTTTGCCAATGAGCTGCAAAGTAGGAAGCTGAGATTTTCTCGGTCGGGTGGCGGACTGGACTTTCGAGTAGTTGTCTAAACTTAGTTTGCATGGAAACAGTTCACAGAAGAAATGAATGAAAATGACATTTTTCCCATGTTTTTAACAAAATTTTGGCTATGGCGGGGTTTTTTGTCATTTATTGCATGGGTGACGTCATTGGTATGTGATGTCTTGTCGTGATGCGGAGGGTGGTAAGTGGTTTCCCCCCGCACCGCTTTTGGAATCGGGCAGTTTCGGGCAGGAACGCAACGATCACCGTGGGTGGTCGACGCGTGGCATCTGTACGGGGAAAATACCACCGTTTCCCCGGGGGTTAATGTTTGCCAGATAGGCGGGTCCCGATACGAATGTTGGCCGTTGGATGCGAGGGCCGAGATCAGACAGTGGGCACTCTGCGGAGATGGCGGGGGTTTAATGTGTGGGCCCGAAATAATAATCAATGCCTTTTTTAATGGTATCAGGCACTGTGTTCTTGTTTCGGGGTTTGGTTATAATTAACCCGAGTGGTTAATTATCCCATGTCTTATGTGCGAAGGTTATTAAAAGGTTCCAAATGAACCATTTAATCCCTGTTATATAATGACTTATGGTTATAGCTAGCCGGGGGCGGGATTAATAATATTTTGGGGTTTTTGTATGTTAATATAATATGGGATATAGGGATCTTTTTCAAGGGAATTATATAATACAAATTAGTGTTAATATGACAAATAAACGAAAGTAAGTGCTAAGTTTAATGTTTTTTTGGAATTTTTACATAAAAATGCAGGCCAAGGGAAGAAAGGGGGTCTATACAAGAAAGATGGCCATTTTCCTAAGTAAAATGGGAATTCACTTAGGCAATGATGAAATGGAATGAGTGGCTCTTTGGAGATATTAAATAGATCTTAATATCTTTGGGGAAATTAGTAAATGATCTAGGAAAAGGACATGAAGGGAAATTAGTTATGAAATTTGCTTCACCTAAACTGCATCCAAACATCTGCCATGGTACTTGTAATAGGAACAAGATTAACACCTTTTGGAAACAAAATCAATCACAAGAATGCTTCTGTAACACCAGCTACCTACCCTGTTTACTTTGCCTAGCATTTTTTCTTCCTTTTTCTTTGGGTGCACTTGAACTCGCAAACCCTCATGCTCTTTTTTATTGCAACCCTATCCAGATCTTCACTTGTAACATCCAAGAGCTCAGATTTAATAGTTGAGCTCCTTTGCTTCTCTACCTATCTATTTATCTGCCAAGATTGAACATTTTGGATAGAATTTATTCTCTATCTCTGAAACAAGTAAATTAAAACCATGAACTGGCCAAGATTAAGTTGTTTGGCCATTCATTAATGGTGGCATAAGTCAAACAAGCTGCTCACCATCAAATTTTTGCAAAAATGGAATAGTAGTGGCATTTTGGACTTGCACACTTTCCTGGTCTATTTGATTTGGGGTTCATTTATTTCACTTTTTTGACCATTTTGTTCTTTTTTTCCCTTTGATTTTTCTTTTAGGGCATACCCACTTTTCATTTTTTTATTTTTTTTATTTTTTTAGAATATGGAAAGCCTTTGCGACCAAACAAAAAGGTATGAACATATTGCAAAGCCCATCAATGTCAATCATGAAATATGACACCTATTGATATAGGAACCTAACAATTTATATCTATTGTGGTAATTGGAAGAGGCCATACAAAGATATTCTAGTCTTGGACGTCTTCATGTTGTTAATTACACTATATTCCATGGAATTACCATCAGTAGATGTTAGGGGATGATTGTTCTATGCTAAGGTAGATGACCTAGTGTTCTAAGAAAACCTTGTAGGTTTCTTAGTGTTGTATGAGGCACTCAGATCTTCCCTAGAAGCATACTTTTCAATCCTCACATTAATATGAGCAGATAACACTTGTCTAAGTAAATAATTTCCTTTGGAAAGTGTTTGAATATCATGCGCTAGAACTTTACTACAAGATTGTAAATCTTTGGAGTTATTTGTTTGTATTTTACTTCTCCCACTAAAATTTACCCAATCATCTAGGTAACCATATCCACTACCAAACTTACAGGAGCATGTCTAACCCTTCAGTTTTCCTAATTTTTTCTTATTAGGTTCAACACCAACTTCCTAGGTTGGCTCATTAGACAATGATTGTTGCTACATGAGTTGATTAATCACCTGAATCATGGAGTTAACCCATTGTGCACATGCCTTTTAAGAATGGTTGGCTTAATGATAGGATAAGAATTTTTCCATGTTGACTCATCTAAATCTAGGTTCACTATGGATATTTTAGCAAGATTTAATGGATTATTACTCCTCTTATGAAAAGGTTTGAATGGCCTATATTCTAAGAAATTTATTTTGAATTCTTCTTTAGATTTGTCACTTCAGTTGACAATTTTTTGACAAGTTGGAGTACACTAACCAAGTCTATAACCTCTTTATTTGTTGGTTTTGTTAATAAAAAAGGCTTCTTTCCATTGGACTTTGGTTCTTCTTTGGTTTAGTTTCTTTATAGTGACAATGTTTAATTTTCCACGGTCAAAGTTTCATTGAAGTTGTTAACTAGCATATTCTTTCCTACTCTCTTCAAAAACATGGAAAAAGAAGAGATAAGATCTAAGAGGTAGTATTTGATTGTAACATCATCAAGTGGGTGTGAGTCAACAAAAATATTTTTTAACAAAGTAGTGAAATGTTATCTAAATTCATTAGCCTTTTCCCTCTTTTCCATTCTGATTACAATAAAAAATTTAGGAGCATGGTTGGGAAATCTTCTTCTCCAAATTTATTCAGGAAATCTCTTTCAAAAGCATCTGAACCATCTATTGATTTAGCTAGAAGACTATAGTATTAGTTTCTTGCTTTATTTTCGAATGTATGTGGAAATAACCTACTAATACATCTTCATGTTCCACCCATCAAGCTCAAATCCAGATATAAACTATTTATATAATCTTCAGGAGTAACATATTTGTCAAGGTCAAACTTGGAAAGGGCCTTTTTGGATGCCTTGGAAGAGGATGGAACTAGGCCTATAGATTATTGCCCCCTGTGATAGCCACCTAGGTTGATGTTGTCTTACCATTACATAAGCATGACCAAACTCTTCTAATTTAGAATCGAAAGAGATATCAACAAAGTAATTATGACAAGTGTGAGAAAGAGAATCAAATGGAGGAAGAGAAATTTGATTAAAAGGTTCAAAGATTTCACTTAGGGATAGTTCAAAAAGTCCTTTGAAAGGCTCAACCAAAACACCTTCTTTAGTGATAGGTCTTCAAATGGATTTTCACCATAGGAGGAGAGGAGCTATAAAAATTTGCCTAATTTATTTAGGATATGCATGGGTAATGAATCTAAAGGTGATTACATTAGAGTGAGGAAAAGAATGCATTTTTTCTTAAGGGGAAGAACCATATGTTTTCAATTCAGAGGAAATGTCTTCAAGCTCATTTCCCTTTCGGTATGGTCATGAAAGATTATACTGGAATGAGTCTATCGGTTGGAAATTTCACCTCCAACAATATATGAATGGTATGATTGAGGAATACTATTAGCCATGAAAAATTGATCCCTCCTTCTAGTGTCTAATTAATTGTTGACAAAGAAAAATGAATCTGTTTAATTCAAGGGGTTCTTTCTAGTATGAGGTCCCAATTAGGCCTCACATTATTTGGGATGAGAGACGCACATATATTTTTGCCTAGTAACCATTCTTGGTTTTCAATAATGTTGTGAAATACGGGTAACAATCACAATAGTAAGGTGCACCTTTTGAGCTAGCAACTATTTTAAAGGTGGTAATGTAACTATTCTAACCTATGTAAAAGAAAAATTAGATAAGAGAATGGAAGTGATGAGTGGAAAAAAAATAGATGTATAATCAAGGAAATAGTTATCTAATATCCTAGACAATATTATACCTTAACCTATTATACAAAAATATAGAATATTAGATCCTAAGACAATAAGTACTCAATATAGAAAGTGATAGAAATGAAATAATAAGCATGAAATTAAAAATCAATTCACATATTAGTTTAAGAGTTAGTAGTAATACTTCTCACATATGCATACATAATTTATAGGATCAATTGATGATTATCTGTTTATTTTCTCCCATGAGATGTTGTAAATAATTATTACATTCTGCAAATTATTTTCAAAAGTTCAAAGAAAGAAAAAAAAAAGAGAAAGAAAAAGGAAAAAGATGTAAATAGGGGATATCTGTGTGTGTGTGTGTGAAAACAAAAGGAAATAATTAAAAAACTAGAAAATAAAAAAAAGCCCCTATAGCGAGCCAATCAAAATGTCGCTTTAAATTTAAAAATATCAATTTAATACAGTATTATCAAAATTTGGTTATAATGAATTATGTTATAAAATAATATGAGAAGGTTTGTTTGTCATTTGTGTTAAATAGTGTGCTCAAACTGACGGCCTAAATCATTCCCACCAAGATCTACGGCAAAGGGATAATTTTTCCCCCCCCCCCCCCCACACTCTTGATGGTTAACACGAGGGAGCAGGAGGAACGAAAAAAGGTTTTCGCCCAAACCACTTAGAGTGATGTAGGCAACTCTTGGAGCATTTCGGGGGTCCCCTCTTGAAACTACTTACCACCTCCACCCACCCCCCCCCCCCCCGGGGAAATACCGCCATCTCCCTCCAACTATCCATTGCCTCCACCAGTAAACTCCCACCACCTATCTTCTCATCCACCACTCCACTCCCATCATTTGTCCTTCCACATTACCTACTCCACATCGACTAGGCATTCAGCGTTCAAATATTTACCACCAAATCCAATATTGAACATTGTGGCATTTAAATTTCCTATTGTTTATTCGTTTTCTCAATAAATTTCCCTTGCTCCATAACGTTAAGTTTTCCATTATACAATCGATCAAGTTATTATAAAAACCCCTAGAAGCATGAAATTCACTCCTTTCACCACACCATTGATTCTGCAAGTCAATGATCCAGTTTCCACCAACAATCAACATTCTACAGTAGTTTTTCCTCCACAAAGTCGACAAAATTCACCCTGGTAACCTTGTTCTTTAGAATTCTTTTTATCAACTATTTTATAGTATTGTTCTTTTGCCTTCCTATTATTCCATTTCCAAGATGACAACAAAAAAGGAAGTAGCAAAGTTCCAGAGAAAAATCCCATGGTTCCCCTTGTCCTTGATTTTGATAAATCCCCTCTGATCGACACCCAGTATAAAATTGTCGAGACCCAATGTGAATTTGACCTTTACAAACTTCACAACTGGGGAAAAAAAATTCCTTGACAAAAGTGATCCTCTAAATGTTTGGGAATCCCTTCTCCCCTAGTTTATTTTCCCCTAGACTCACTTTTTCCCTGAATTCTCCACTTTGTGTCATCTCCAATACTTGCCAAGCCAAAAAGTTGTTATTTCCCAAAATAATGAAGTCATCTTCTCCATTTCCCCTTAAAGTATTTTCCAGACCCTGCAACTTGAATACCAAGCCTCCCATCCTCCTTTCTCAACCGATCTATTGATGGAATTATACAAAAATTTTACTTTCCTCAAAAAGTGCAAACCTTTGAATGTTTCCTTCCCAAAAATGTTGAATTACCCTGGACCAATCCCCCATACCCAGTCTTGATCTTCCAAGAAATGTCCACACTAGGAATTTCTTTGGTAACCCAACTACTTGGGTATTATAATGATCAATGGGTAGATGAAACAGTTCTGGGATTTTTGTCAATTTTTGCAATTGGAAAAAAGCCATCCATTTTTTCAATTACAGTCAATTTTTGTCCTATGTACTGCATGGTCAATTTTGTAAATTTCAAAACCAAAGGTGTTTTCAAATATCAGTCGGTATTGGGTTATATTATGTTATTTCATCATAAGACACGTTCAAATTTCCTTTATAGAAGACAGATAATGAGGGAAATCTTTTGTCAGTGATTCACTGGACTTCTCTAGTTAGAAATAACTCAGAGGAGTATAATTACATGGATTTTGTTGATAAGTTTCTATGTGCCTAATTATGCTTGCTTTGCAATGATGTGATCCTGAGCATTTCACCAGAGATAAAGAAGATATTGCACTTGTCAGAGAAATCAAAAGTTGGACACTAGTATTTATACCAGAATTATACTAAAATTAGAATATATGGATCAGATTAGCTCATTACAGGTTGCCAGTGTTTGTACCTGTCAAAATATTTCCATTAGAATACACTGGAAAAATGTTGAACATGGATGAGTTGCACTTTGTATCCTACAAAAGCAAAGCACAATTCAAGCCAAAGGCTAATATAGGTCCTTATATTGTCAACACTAGAGCTGCAACAAAGGAGGTTGAAGTTATTTTAAGTCAAATGAAATTTAAGCCTAGTTTCTCTTGGTCTTATGATCCTCTGGGCATCATTTCAAAACTTAGATTAGAACATAAGAGTACTGCACATATACCAAGGTCCGAAATTGAATAGTATGCTAACCAAGAGGAATGGATAGAGGGAACTTTACAAGAAGATGAAGAACGATTGGTTAATCATCCATGCATGTGCCTATTCCCAAGGAAAATGAGGGCAAAAGGGAGAGATAGGACATGCCCCCTACTAACTTTGAAACACAAGGTGTAGAATTTGTTATTTTTAAAAGAATAAAGAAGGACCCAAATTGTACTCAAAAATCAGACCCTCAATTTCATCCTCAAGTGATTACTATCCAAGATGAATCTCAAGAAGAAAGGGATGCACAGCATTTTCCCACAGTAGTTTTGATACAAACTCTTGTCACTCCTTTTCCTCAAGCAAAAGAAACAATTCAGTTGCATACTGTAGAACCAAATGTTCAGTCTCTAGTATCTTCTAGTTGTCAAATTTCAACTCAGTAAAGTATATTTTCAAGGTACATGGAGATAAAGTTGAAAAATGAAGCTTTAAAGACACCAACTTACTCAGAATTTTGGAAGCAGACAATGAAAACACAACATAGATTTCTCTTTGCATTTGACTCTGAGAAAGGACAGTTCCAAATGGCCTTCATGGAACCTTTAGTGCCATCTCCCTTGAGCTTTGAAGAATATAAAGCCTCCATTTTATGAAGTTATACAAAGAAGATACATGAAATCAATCAAATCTATTTACACAAGCAAACACGGGAGTTGATCTTTTCAAAAATTACCAGTTCGGACATGATTGTTTCCAAATTACAGTCATCATTGAACAACACAAATTCTTAGTTGAAGATTGAGAAGATTTCCTCATTTGTTAAATACAACAGAATCAAATATCTAGAAGGTTTGATAATACTAGGACATGACCATGCTAATATCAAGGCAGTAGAAGAGCTTATAAAGATAAAAGAGGAATATATTCAAGCATTAAGAAAGAAAATGAAGCTATCATCCACAGAACATCCTCAAGCTAAAGAATTTTCTAGCATAGAAATGGAAAAGGAAAAAATATTTACAATAGTTGTTGAGAAAAATGCGCAAATACAAAAAATGAAGCAGGACATGGAAACACTGTTAAGAGAGAAATAATAGTGGCAAGTAGTAGGGACATCCACAGCAGGAATAGATATAGTAGTATAGACTTCAACAAAGGCAACATCTTTAGATTCTACAGAAAATCTTGCTAAATCTTTGGAAGAAATATCATCAGTAAAGGCAGAGAAAGAGAAGTTATCAGCAACATTGATTTGAATAGAGGAGAATAAAATTAAAGTTGATAATGCCTATTTAGTAAAAGTACAGGAAAAATTCCAATTAATTTGACAAATCCATAAATATGAAGGTCAATCCTTCATCATCCAAATGTTGGCAAAGGCCAAAAATATAATTTGGCAGAATATAAATGCTAATATAACTGATATGTGGCCACCAATTCAAATCACTTTTGAGCAGGAAGAACTCATGCAAAGAGAAAGACAACAATACAAAATACTAAAGCAGATTTGGAGCACAGACCAAAAGAGGCACAAAATATTATTAAGCTATTAAACTCCAAGACCAAGAATGAATTAGAGGACCTAAACATTCCATACATGACAACAACAGTAATGGAGGTTAAAAGAGTTTTAATGAAAATGAATTTGATGATACAGCTAGAGAACAAATGTAAAGAGCTCGAGTTGTAAGTCAGAAGATTCAACATAAAGTTCACACTATTGTAGGAAAAGGGTCTACCTACTCTAAGGAATTCTAATGGAAAGTTGATTCAATTAGAAAACTACCAGGAATAGTTGTCTAACATAGTTGTTGATGCTTCATAGTTTGGAAAGGACAAAGGAGCTATTAGTGGAGAAGCATTTATAGAAGGCTTACAGTTTGATTTAAATATTCAACATGAGATTCATCACCCTTTTGTCAGTAAGAAAACTTTTGATATTTACATTGAAGTAGATGAAAGGTTTATAAACATGACAAACTTTTCTATCCCAAATGAAGAAAGGTGGACCAGTTGCTAGAGTTGATCGAGTAAGCACAACTAGAGCCCTAAAATTTTGGCAACAAAGAGACGATGTTTGCAACAAAATAGCCACAGTTAACACTAGATTCCTTCAAAGCCTCAACAACACAGCAAATTTTACCAGAATTTCCTTATCTTCTTCTTCTATATCTAAAATGTATGTGTTTTTAACAAATATTATTTTGTAAATCTATTTTATTTTGAAGTATGATATGAGATGTAAAAAGTTTCTATAAATACTTAGTAAAATGAATTAGAAAAGGTTTGAACTTGTATGAATAAAGGAGCCACATTTTGATGTAAGTTATGCATTGTACTGAAGTGATCAATTTGCGATAATACAGAGAGTTTTTGTTCCAGGATTCCTGTGTCAAACCATTTGGTGATGTACTTTCTCATGTGAAATTGTTATTTTCTCAATTTTCCATATGTTTTCTATCTTGATTGTTTTAAGAAGATTAAGGGTTAGATTTGCTTAGATGTACTCTCTTATAGCTTGTAAACAATATTAATGTTTTCACTATGATGTTAAGTATAGAATTCGTCTCATCATGCTCTATATTTAATTGAATTTAAATCATTTTCATCCTAAACATTCCATAAATACTTTAAAGGATCCAAAGGTTTGCCTATCCTGCCCTGTTATAGCTTCTCTGTTATTTTTGTATTTTATCACCCAAAAACTCATGACTTCATGCCCAATGGACTTTCCCTGCAATTTTCAACCAAATATTTGAAAAACCAACCTCAGAACTCGATAACTAGCCTAATATCTTAAAACAAAAATCTAAATCAAAAGAGAGATTCTTGTCTGAAGCTAGAAGGGCTAAATCCTAGCTTTGCAAGTGGTTTAGTGGTTACCTCTGGGTTTCTCTCCATAGCCTTGGGAAATTACGGAGTGATAACATTCTGGCGACCATACTCAGGACCAAAACTTGATACATGCTATATCGTTTCTCTGGTAAATACTTTTTCCAAAACTCAAACTTGTTTCAACTTTGTAACTATGAAGTAAATGTTATTAAGGTTGTATTTACATATAGATTTTGTACGTTTCTATCTATAAATAACCTATCAAAGATCTTGATCCTAGAGATATCTACCTGTTACACTGAAATTTGTCACCATGACTATCTACAGTTAATATGGCTCCATCAATAGTCATATTATCCTCCTTGTCAAGCCTTATACCTCTGCTCTCCATGTCAAACTTCAAAA
>APFE030693518.1:129094-154574 GCA_000404065.3 Pinus taeda | reverse complement strand
CATCCTTCTTTTGTTTCTTTACTGCCTTCTTGCCAAGTTTAACTGCCTTTAATTTCTGAGATGAGTCCTTGAAACCCTCTCTGGGATCTTAAATCTATGCAACTCAGGCCTGCCACATTATGGATCTGCTCTCCAACCACTTGCGCCTAGATTTGATCTGTGCCCAGATCTTTGATCCTCTCTCTCGGACTTACCATTGTGAACTTCAAAAAACTTGTCTTTGATTTTTCCACAGAAGTTTCGCATGGGCTTCAGATCTAGACATCCATGAGTGCAGTGAAACAAATCTCTTTCATTCACCAGGCCAATAAAACCCTTGGCAACAAAAGCATTTTTCTGAAGCCAATACATAACTTGGCTCTGATACCAATTGTTAAGAAATTTACCCAAGAACATTAAATAATTACTGAGAGGAATAAATATAAAATTAACCAGCAATAACCATAAACACATAATACACATGTTTATCCGGGAAAACCCCAAATCCGGGGAAAAACCCAATCATAATGAAATTTCATTATCCTTGGCCAAAACCCTGGCCAATCCGGCCAAGTGAGCCTTCACCGCTCACCTCCAGGCCATGCATTACAATGAAGTCCTTCCAGCCTTTTATAGGCTCCATTACATATAATACCACGGGCAGAATACCATGGGTGCACAATACCATGTGCCCCAAAACCATCACTATTTAACCTCGTCAACTTTTGACTCTATCCTGAGTCAAGTTTACCTAACAGTGCAAACATTCCTTATATGTTTATAATACATATCTGCTCATATATTTTCAAGTATGAATAATTCACCACAATTACCAAAGATTACCAAAGTTAGACCTAGCACAGTTACTCTATAAAGCCTCTATGAGTGTATAGGGTCTTTAGAGAAATGTAGAGAAGAAAGAGAAGTCAAGCTACAAACAGAGTTAGCAGCCATGCCAGAAAATAATTCACATCTCTTGAAGACAAGATCCAAAAACAAATAGAAAATAAAATAGAACTATTGTACAATAAGATGGAGGCAATGGAGACTAGGTTGAAGGTTATAGACAAACAAAACTAAGATATGAATTGTAGAAATCTCACCTATAGATCAAACTGGTAATGCAATGTACTAAAGCAAAACACATGATCTACTTCTACAAAACATTAAGTGGAAGCAAAATCTATTTCATGAGCAACATCAACCATAAACGCATATCGTTGATCAAGAGAAATAATCGCACATAACACAGATATATCACTGGGGAAAGCACCAACATAAAACCCCCAATACTGTATTATCAATAAAGTGTAAATCCTCTTCTGTTTACAAAAAATATCAGCTCAAGAGCTATCCTGTACTCTCTGCAATCACAAGATGAAGATCATAGACTCACTATGCCTCAATATGTAAGCTTCAAGTCCACAAATCCCCTATTTCCTTGTGTAATTTTGATTGGGGTCCAATTACAAAACATATGTGAATTGGCCCCAATCATACCTGCTGTCAACCATAGGTCCAACTACGCAATCCTTGAGGACGCTAGTTCCTCTTGCATGCAAGGAATATTCCATGGGAAGATCCAAGCATCTGATAGTACACTGTCCCTCATATGATCTCAACTGGGCCTCTGACAGAATTGACATGCAATAGTTATCCATGAGTGAATCCTCGGTTATCTAAAATAATAGTTGTCACATGCATGCATGCATTAACAAACCATATTTTATTATTTTAACAACTTGTTAAAATAATCTAACTAGACTTGACTAGTTAGAACTAAGTCAAATGATTCTCTCATTATAGAACTCATACTTAATTCCTCAATCAGTGGAGAGAATAAAGGATAAATTCCTCAATCAATGGGACAACTAATTTGCATGTTCTCACAAAGACTTCAAGTTTATTTTTTCCAACTAATTAACTCATGGAGATTAATCTGTTAATATTTTAAACTTGTGTTAAGACCAAATTCGATTTTACTTTCTATACATAGACCAGGGACTGCTATAAATATGAAGGCACCTAGAAATGCTATTTTTAGAACTTTATATTTTTAGCAGTTTCACCTCTCACCCAAGGTGGCCAATGACCTCACTAGCCAAACTATTATTTTTAGACATGATATTTTTAGACATTCTATTTTTAGCACATTCTAAATTTAGCATTTCTTGTTGCCCACTTTTCAACACTCCCTCTCAACAAGAAAGGGATTATCGGCAACCCCGATCCTATCTCTGTGGAACTCAAACTTGCCTTTTGACAATGCCTTTGTCAAAATATCTGCATCCTGTTCCGCGGTTGAAATGTACTACAACATCATGATCCTCTTGACCACACAATCCCATAGATGATGATAGTCAATATCTATATGCTTGGACCTGTCATGAAACATTGGATTCTCAGAGAGTTTAATGCATCTCTGATTATCACAATATATAATTGTAGGATCCATCATCTGACCAAACAATCCCACTAGAATATTCCACATCTAGATGGCCTCACATGCAGCTTGACTAGCTGGGCACATGTACTTTGCCTTTGTTGTGCTAAGTGCAACTGATCTCTGTTTCCGGCTATACCAAGAAACTGCAGCTGACCCAAGGTTGAAGATTCCTCTAGAAGTACTCTTCCTGTCTGATGGACTACCAGCCCAATCTGCATCTATGAAGCCTTGGAGCTTCACTCCCTCTGTCCGCCTGTACCATAATCCATACTCTGTAGTGCCTCTGAGATATCTTAGCACATGCTTTGCCACCTTCCAAAATAAATTCGTTGGCTGAACCATAGCTTGACTCAGCTGGTTCACTGCAAAGCACAAATCCGGTCATGTGTTCACCAAATACATGAGTGAACCCACAAGCTGCCTATAAACAGTAGCAACTACTACCTCACTTGAAGTAGCATCCTCCTTCCTCCAGTTACCTACTAGAGGAGTCTCCATGGGCTTACACATATCCATGTGGAAGCACCTGAGTATCTCATTGGCATACTTTCCTTGAGACACAAATACTTCCCCATCTCTCTGCCACACCTCCATGCCTAGAAAGTAGTGCATGAGGCCCATGTCCTTCATCTCTAACTCTCTTGCAAGATCCTTCTTGTAAGACTTGATCAAATGATCATCACCTGTCAAAATTAGATCATCGACATAAAGTAAAATAATCAATAGCTTACCATCTATAATGATGTGGTAGAGGTTTGCATCCGCTTCACTCTTGGTGAAGCCCAACCCAGTGAAATAGTTGTCGATCCTGGTATACCAAGCACGGGGTGCTTAGTTCAGCCCATAGAATGCTCGCTAGAGCTGACACTCATGTGACTCATGATAGAAGGTCTCAAATCCCTCTGGTTTCTCTATGTATACCTCTTCCTCAATCTCCCCATTGACAGAATGCTGTCTTCACATCCATTTGATGGATCTGCCAACCCATCTGTGCTGATAGTGCTAGAATCGATCTAATCGATGAGTACCTTACAACAAGAGCAAAGGTCTCATCATAGTCAATCCCCTCAACTTGTGAGAAACCATGGGCAACAAACCTTGCCTTGTGTTTCTTAATACTGCCATCAGCTGCCTGCTTTACCCTGTAAAGCCATCGAGAAGTAACCACTGACTTGTCCCTCGGTCTAGGAACAACATCCCATACACTGTTCTGCATGATAGAATCATACTCCTCTACCACCGCATCCACCCAAATTGGCTGTTTCACTGCCTCCTCAAAAGAAGAAGGCTCAGTCGCTACACACTCCCCAACCAGGGCCATGTAGCCAGTGTATCTATCGGGATATCTCCTCTGTCTACCTTGAGAGGATGGCTACCCCACATTCTCTCTCGCATCTTGCATCAATCTGTCAGCTTCCCGTGAGTGTTTCCACCCCTCTATAGAAGACTCTCTAGCAGTGGTGATCTCCACTACTGGAATCTCTGCATGTGGCTGATCTGCATCATCAGGAGCCTCCTCCTCCTTAGGAACTAATAGTTCCTCATCATCACCATGCAACTTGAGCTCCCTCTCAAGTGATACTCGCATGGCTCATTTCTCATCGAACTTCAGATCCCTGTGCACTATGGTCCTCTGAATGGTAGGTAGAAACACACAATAGTTGTGAGGTGTATTCATGTACCCCACAAGTATTCCCAACTCAGCTGTTGTGACTAGCTTCGTCTGAGCATCTTTGGTCACATGACATAAGACTGGTGATCCAAAGATGTGGAAGTGACTCACATCTGCTCTCTTCCCCGAAAAAGCCTCCATAGGTGTCTTCATCCCCAAAATACGATGAGGACTTCTATTCTGAAGATATACTGCTGTATTGCATGCCTCAACCCACAGATGAAGTGGTAGGCCTTGGTCATGCAACGTTGATTGAGCTATGCCCACAATATATCTGTTCTTCCTTTCAACCACCCCATTCTATTTTGGGTTATGAGGTGTCGTGAGTTCCCATTTAATTCCTTCTGAAGCGCAGAAGTCCTTAAACTGCTAGGAAATATACTCTCCCCCGTTATTACTTCGCAAGGCCTTTACTTTCATCCCTGATTCTTTTTCTGTCAAAGCTTTGAACTCACAAAACTTCAAGAAGGTTTGATCCTTATTTTGCATGAAGTAGATCCAACATCTACGAGAAAAATAATCAACAAAAATAACATATACCTTTGCTTTCCGATGGAGGCTATAGAGAAGGGCCCACATACATCTTAATGAACTCGCTCCAAAACTACTCCTACTCTACTATCCCGATCATGAAAAGAAGATTTTGCATACTTACCCAAAGTGCATCCTTTGCATGTGCTCACTTGCTCCAGCTTGCACTTGGGTAATCCGGTAGAAATTTGCTACATGATCTTCAAGGCCCCATGATGCAAGTGGCCTAGTCTCCTATGCCATAACTCGCCAATATCTTGGCCATGCATCACCTCTACTTTGGAACTCAAAGCAACACAGTCTTCTACCTGTAAATTATAGAGATTCTTCACTCGAACCCCTATCTGTTTGGTCTATCCAGTGCCTATATGCCTTAGGAAAAAATTTCCCAAATTAGAGACTACATCATAGCCTTTATCTTCAAGCAAAGCAATGGAAACAAGATTCTTTTACAACCCTAGTACATACATAACATTACAAAGAGGGGAGAACCATGCTCCCTCTAAAACACAACCGTACCTTCACTTGAGACACGGTACTTTTCGTCATCGACCATCTTGATCCGTATCTGGAGATCCTTCTCCTCCAAAGTGCTGAAAATAGTCTTGTCACCTGACATGTGGAAAGAAGCTCCATTGTCCAAGTACCAAACACAACTCATGCTAGATGAAACCATGCATGCAATAAATGAGAAATCCATCTCAAATTGTGAAGCTAGAGCATCACCATCAGATTCCTTGGAGGAAATTTTCTTGGACTTCTTCCTCTTTGGGCAACTAGTAGCATAGTGACCAGACTCATGACAATGAAAAAATCTCACCTTCAACTTGTCAAACTTCTTCCCTCCTTGAGAAGACTTAGATTGGGATGCCTTCCCTTTCCCTTTCTTAGCTTGAGATGCTAAAGCCAAGTTCTCTTCATCATCATTCTTTGATGAAGAAGCTCCATCTCTGGTGTTCCATCTGATCTCCTCCTGCATCAAATTTGACCACAATCATTCCCAATCTAACAGTTTGTCCCTTCCATTCACTGAGTCCTGGTACTATGCCAACTCTTAGGAAGGCTAAGGAGTGCTAGACTCACCATATCATCATCAGCAGTAGTGACCCCTACGCTTGCAAGCTCATCTCTGTAGTTGGTGAGCTTGTTCAGAATGTTGGAAATAATATTTGCGGGGGTGGGGGGGGTGAATCAGTATTAGAAAATCAATAATTTTTTCATTTCCATTATTAGATTCATATACGCTACATCAGTTAAGGATACACGCGTATATATGCAACTGTGTTTAATGCAACTAGCATATATCTAGTAAACTTATGATTTAGTTAGTTGATCTTCAATGAGTGCATCAGAACATTATTAACTATATTAATAGTAAACAGGTACTGTAAAATGAAACAGATCATCACACATAAGGAGCACACATGAACACCATGATATAAGGTGGAAACCCAATGTGGGTGAAAACCACCTGCTACAATTTGTCTCTTTCTTCCTTTTATAAGAAACTTCTTTTTACAATATTTCTATATTGGTATAGTCTTATACCAGTATGCAGGCATCTACTTGCAGAAGGCTACAACCTTCTCTTGTTCTCTAGCTTTTCCTAGAAGGGAGCTACAACCCCCTTAGCTCTTGTACTAGCTGATGTACTAGTACATATGTGCTGACCTACAAAAGGCTGCAACCTTCTCTTTTCTTCGGGGACCATGTTTCATCAATTTTCAGACTCGATCCATAGATACAAAGCAATCACTACTACAATAAAATCATTAATTCTGAATCACGCAACAACTAAATCACTGAAACCCTGTCAAAAACATAGTCACCAAAACATAGACCAGAGCCCAGAACTCTGCAATAATCACTAGAACCAACAACAACCTGAAATATCAAATATCATAATGTATACGATATTTGACTATGTCAAACCAGTGTGCATATGCACTTTCATCAGAGAGAACCCATGTATAGACCTAAAAATAATTACTTATAGCTTCGCTGCAATTTCAAACTTCAGATATACCCAGACCACAAGATATAAAGGATAAGACATGTGTCAGTATTCAGATCTATTCATGATCATACCATATAATGATAATGTATTTTAGTCTTCAAGATCCCAGTCCATTAACCTTTATTAACCGCATAGGAGCCTCCTTGATTCAGATCGAGCCAAGCATCACAAACTCATAACCAACATACTAGATCTCACACCTCATCAGACATTCATCACTTACACACTTGCACCCCCTTTGGCCTAATGATCTTATCCTTATATAGGTCTAGGCCTCTCTCAATACCATGGTCCAAAACCATGTAGAACCAATACCTTGGACCCAATACCTGGGGTCAACACTTTGGACCAAATACCATGGACCAATACCGAAATACCATGGACCAAATACCACGGACCAAAACTTAGTTTTCCAACATGTACATGGCTTTCCTTCTGTGAACCTGCGTGTGTACATATACACACCTTTTGTTATGATCACCCACGTGTATACACACTTTCATCAAGGTTAACCTGTGTATACCTCTCTCTTGACCTGTTGCACTATGATCTATCATCTGAGTGAGTTGCCATCAAGAACAACACCTGTATCATACCTATGAGTGAGTTGTCATCAAGGACAACACTTTTATCATAATGCCAACAATCTCCCCTTTTGGACTTGATGGCAACCACCACACCAAGTCACTCTCCCCCTTTGACATCAAGGGCAAAGGGCAGACCAAGATATTCTCTTCCTTGATATACATTCTATTGTCCATACTCCCCCTCAGTACATACTAAAGTTTTTGATTGAGCTCCCCCTTTATACATGCCACGATGTACCAATCTGTCCATGCTCCCGCCTGAGCACATGCAAGGTCTGCAAAAGCATAACATGACTCTATACATACATCAATCTCCCAACCAAGTGGGAATGCACCATTTTTGACTCATCCACCCAACCAAGTGGGAATATATCAAATGTTTAAACATGACTCAAACAAAAGAACCACTACATCATCCATCCCATGCATAGTGCGGTAACATGATACATCATATGACTCACAAAGACCAAGGACCTAAACAAGACCATGACAATTATCAGCAGCTTTCATACACCATATGATCTGCACTATAAGCATCTGTCACTAGCATCTAGACTTGTAACCCACAATGCCATTCTTTTGACCAACCAACAATTAGTAGCAAGATGTATCATTTAGCTACATAAGCATCATCACCAAAGACTTCTCATCAAAATGCCAACAATGCATTATTTGAAGTATATGCTCCCCCTGAACCTGTGCCATGCCATCATCAAATAGTGATTAAACCATATCAGATTTGTGTACTGCTGCTTTTCTTCATAACATCATATACGTGACTGTGCAACGTCCAAATCGCGTATATATGTGACTTATCTTCATAATATTTGCCTATGCAAATTGGAATACCGAAGGTCTACACTTTTAGTTTCCCTTGGGTCTGTTATGTCAGCTAACTAAGTTATGCCACATCTTTCTGTCTATAATTCTGTCTTCTTCAATACCTGGAATTGCAATGATGTATGATCCTTTTGCTTTGGAGTTCGAATTTTGCTCCTACATTCCCTTGCTTTATGTCCAAACTTGTTACATGCATAACATCTTACATGTTTCATATTCCTCTTATAGCAGTCAATGGCTTTGTGACCAAACATATTGCAAGCAAAACAATATCCCTTGAAGTACCTGGATTGTGATGATCTTTCTATGTGATGGTCTTGACCCATTTTACTTCTGCATCTAGTTGCAATATGTCCAAAGTTATGACATACAGAACATTCAACATTATTCATTTAAGGAAATAACCGACTATCACCTCCATATTTAGGAGGAAAATATCTTCTTTGAAGAATTTCTTTCCTTGGTTGTTGTTGGGGTTGACCACTTATCTCTTCATTGATCATTTCAATTTTTGCATTAGAATTCCTTTCCTCACCGTGTGAGCTAGATTCACCTTCGAAAGTTTCATAAAAACCAAGACCAGTTTTGATAGCAGGGGATCTTTGACTACTAAGAATATCATCCAAAATCTTAGTACTGTCTTGAAATCGTAACAGTTTATCCTTTTCTTCTAATTTACCTTTTAAGATATTTACCTCAAACTGATGTTGTTCTTCCTTTTCTAGATATTGCTTCCTTATGTTTTCTTCAACTTTTCTTCCTTCTTCCACTTGTTTCCTTAATTCAAGCACTTCATGTTCTTGTTCTTCAAGAGATTCTTTATTCTGCTTCTTTGATTCTTTAAGATCTTCTTTTAGAGAGAGGATCTTAGATTCAAGTTTCTAAATTGTTATGCTCTGATCTTTTACTACATCTTGCAGCTGCTCCCTTACTCTGATTACTGTCTCCAGCTGTTCTTTTAATTTTGTAACTTCTTTTGTTTCTACATCCTTATTTTCATATGCCATGAGAAGTCTGATGTCTTCATCACTATTGGATGAGTCATTACTTTTTTCATGAGTATAATAAATTCTATTTCCTTCTTCAAACATCTTTCCTTTGTTATGAGGGCATCTAGTAGTGTAGTGACCAACTCTACCACATGAAAAGCATTTGAAAGGTAGCATACCTTTGAACCTTCGAGATCCCCGTTCAAGATTTTTGAAAAAATTTACCTGATCTTCTTCTTCTGAAATGTATCCTGATTCATTGAGTTTTTCTTTTCCATTTGTTGATACTTCAAATGTTGCTTCTGTCATATCTGATGGTCCTCCTTTTCTCATTTCAAAAGCAGTTAAGATTCTGTGTAGCTGCGTCATAGTGATTTTCTGCAGATCCTCCTTTTCTTCTATGGCAGACACTTTGGATTCAAATTCTGTAGACAAGGATCTCAAAACTTTTTCAACTAAGATAACTTCCTTAATTTCTTCACCCAGATTTCTCATACAATTGACAATCTCATCTATACACAGGAGGTAATTAGATATGCTTTCATTACTATGCATCTTAAGGGTTTCATACCGTATTCTGAGAGTTTGAAGCTTAGCACATTTTACCTGATCATCTCCTTCATAGCTTAGAATGATTTTGTCCCACATTTCTTTGGCTGATTTGAACTACATTTTTCTTTCTTTCTGCTGTATCTGTAGGAGTTGCTGATGGATATGTATATCCTCCTTCCATGATTCCCCAAACATCTGTCCCAAGTGAATGTGGATATGTTGTGGTTCTTATCTTCCAGTAGACAAAATTGCTCCCACTGAAGATTGGTGGTCTAATGGATCCATCTCTTTCGTGATTACTCATCCTGATTGATCTTCCTTCAAGTGATCAAGCTTCTTCTAAAGGACCTGCTCTAATACCAATTGTTGGAAATAATACTAAGAAGGGGTTGGGGGGGGGGGGGAATCAATATTAGCAAATCAATATTTTTTTCATTTCCATTATCAGATTCATATACGCTACTTCAGTTAAGGATACCCACTTATATACGCAACTGTGTTTAATGCAACTAGCGTATGTCCAGTAAACTTATGATTTAGTTAGTTGATCTTCAATGAGTGCATCAAAACATTATTAACCATATTAACAGTAAACAAGTGCAGTAAAATGAAATAGATCATCACACATAAGGAGCACACATGAACACCATGATATAAGGTGGAAACCTAATGTGGGTGAAAACCACCTGCTGCAATTCGTCTCTTTCTTCCTTTTATAAGAAACTTCTTTTTACAATATTTCTGTACTGGTACAATCTTATACTAGTATGCAAGCTTCTACCTATAGAAGGCTACAACCTTCTCTCATTCTCTAGTTTTTCCTTGAAGGGAGCAACAACCTCCTTAGCTCTTGTACTAGTTGATGTACTAGTACGTAGGTGCTGACCTACAGAAGGCTGCAACCTTCTCTTTTCTTCAGGGACCACATTTCATCAATTTTCAGACTGGATCCATAGATACAAAGTAATCACTACTACAATACAATCATTAATTTTGAATCACCCAACAATTGAATCACTGAAACCCTGTCAAAAACACAGTCATCAGAACACAGACCAGAGCCCAGAACTCTGCAACAATCACTAGAACCAACAACAGCTTGAAATATCAAATCTCATAATGTATATGCTATTTCACTGTGTCAAATCAGCATGTATACGAACTTTCATCAGAGAGAACCTAGGTACAGATCTAGGAATAATTACGTATACCTTCACTACAATTTCCAACTTCAAATATACCCAGACCATAAGATATAAAGGATAAGACATGCATCAGTATTTAGATCTATTCATGATCATACTATATAATGATACTATATTTTAGTCTTCAAGATCCCGGTCCATCAACCTTTATCAACCGCATAGGAGCCTCCTTGATTCAAATTGAGCCAAGCATCACAAACTCATAACCAGCATACTAGATCTCACACTTCATCAGATATTCATCATTTACACACTTGCACAACCTTTGGCCTAATGATCTTATCCTTATATAGGTTTAGGCCTCTCTCAATAGCATGCTCCAGAACCATGTAGAACCAATACCTTGGACCCAATACTTGGGGTCAACACTTCGGACCAAATACCATGGACCAATACCAAAATACCATGGACCAAATACCACGAACCAAATACCATGGACCAAAACTTAGTTTTCCAACATGTACATGCCTTTCCTTCTATGAACCTGTGTGTGTGCGTATACGTGCCTTTTGTTCTACTCACCCGCGTGTATATGCACTTTCATCAAGGTTAACCTGCGTATACCTCTCTCTTGACTTGTTGCACTATGATCTGTCATCTGAGTGAGTTGTCATCAAGGACAACACCTGTATCATACCTATGAGTGAGTTGTCATCAAGGACAACACCTGTATCATAATGCCAACACAGGAATGTAGTGATCATATTTCCCTTTTCACACTTGATCTTTCGAAGCTTGTCCTTTAGTGCCAGCTTTGTCTGATCACTGCTATTATGATATAAATCTTTCAATGTTTTCCACATTGCAAATGGAGTCTCCTTCCCATGGAGGCTCGAGACTATGTGATCTCGAACTCCCTCTAGGATGATTCTCCTAGCTCTAGCCACGTTCTTCTTCCAATCTACAACCTAATTAGCATCAATAGGCTTAGGGACATCTTGATTAATGAAGTCCTTAATGCCATTATCTTCCAATACTGCCTCCATGCGATCCTTCCAAGCTATGTCGTTTGAGTTGCCATCAAGGGCATACTCAAGCCTCAACCCAGTGAAGGACATCTAGATGAAATATGAACTGTGATGAGAACTAGATATCTATATCCCGAATAATAAACTTCGACTTTCTTTCTCTTGCTTGTATATTGTTCCTTGCTTGATTAACTGTGCTCTGATACCATGTAGAAGTTTCACTTGTAGATCAAACTGGTAATGCAATGTACTAAAGTAAAACACATGATCTACTTCTAGAAAACTTTAAGTGGAAGCAAAATCAATTTCATGAGCAACATCAACCATAAACACATATAACTGATCAAGAGAAATAATCACACATAACATAGATATATCATTGGGGAGCACCAGCATAAAACCCCCAACACTGTATTATCAATTAAGTGGAAATCCTCTTATGTTTACAAATATAAGCTCAAGAGCTATCCTATACTCTCTGCAATCAAAAGATGAAGATCATAGACTCACTATGTGTTATCAGGAAAACTAGTGTCCATTCAGAGTTGCTAGTCCCACTGAGACAGGTAGCTATCTTAGAAACAAACAAACTAAAGTCGCTTGTGTTTTCCTTTATGAGAGATAGATGAAAGAGAAGCATAGAGTACCAACCTTAGTCTTTCGCTTGGCTCCTTGCTTGTTTCCTCTCCCCTTTGACAGAGCTTTGCCACTCTTTCCTCACTTGTCCTGCTTCATAGAACACTTTTAGAGTCAAAGCATCATAATACCATCAAAGCATAGAGATATATAACCATAAACAATATAGGATCATATGTATATCAATCGTACAAATGCATATATCGATACAAGATTAAGAAATATACAAGAATATGGAGGAAAACTCAAATAGGTTTATTGATAGAAGTAGTAGAAGAGAGGATTACAACCCATTGGTCTGACCCAACGCCATCCTCACAACATGAAAGCCCTCTTCACCTCATGAAAAGCTAGATCACCCAATACTATGATGTTTCACAGAGAAACCAACAACACTTCCTTTAAAAATATAAGATTCCAACCTCTGGATCTCTAGGATGATGAATCCATATATAGATATTGCAGGTGGGTTAGTCAGCTTCTAGGATTTTGATTAGTGTCATTTCTCTGATAGTTCTTGGTTCCACTTGGAGATTTCATGATCTCTTACTCATCCCTAGGTGAATTTAGAGAGGCAAGTGTCAAATGGGCAGTTTCTAGAAGAATCTCTAGGTTTCCACCTAGCCAACCGCCTTTGCCATTTGTCTGCTCTCGCTCATCGCACCCTACAAAAGCGATTTTCAGTATGCATTGCACTTTTTGCATATAGTAGGTGAGATGCATCGCACCCTTAGCACTGAGTAGTCTGTATGGTCCAGTTTTGACTAGTTCTTAGTAGTTTTTCAGGGAGAACTTCTGGGAGATGATGTAATCAGCTGACCTTGTTACTTTAGGGTATGAAACAACACTTTTAGGGGCTTAGAAGCCCTTGGTTTATGGACATATGAGATTGGGGTTGTAGTGCCCAAATATGTCTATAACAGTTTCTCCCTAAAGCATGAGGTCGTAAATCTTCTGATGTCAGGTGAAATGCTTTATCATGAGGATCCGAGGTTTTTCGAACTGGAAGGTGACCTGTAATAAGATACAATACAATACATTATCTTCATAATATTTTCATGATCTAGCTGAGACGGGAATTCCCATGCTCAGCTTTATAAATTCATTTTCATGTACATAGGACAGACAACCGTCTGTGTGGCAGACTGATGATTCTCGAAGAGCCATCATCCCTTAGCTTGGATGATTATCTGTGCAGCTATGATGTACATTTGATGTCTTTATTCTCTTGAATATATCACAGCCCGGATGGATGAAACTAGATCCAGGGTCTTCAAACTCATTCAATCTTCGCCCGAAGTACAAGTCGATCCATGTGAAAGGATGTTCTGAAGTCGAACATGGAAAGACATCGCTTGATTACTAGCCAATGATGTAAACTGTTAACAGGCACAAGAGGAATCACCGATAATGATAATGGCCCTCAAGGTATGGTAGTACAATTCACGTGGTGCGAATACATGAGTCGATGCCAAACACCATGCAAAATCTTCCAGTCGAAGGCAATTGATGTGAACATGTTGTCGTAAGTGAGAAACTTGCCATTGAGGCATGCAAGCTTCAAAGTACTGAAAGGATTGTTCCTAGGTCAACTTCTTGGATAATGAACTGATGTCGACAAGAAGTGACCCGTCGTAGGAGGGCCTTAATGAATCCCACATCTATGACACGAAACTGAGTGAATGATTTTGTGGAGGTGAAAACGATATGATGATACAAGGTTTAGGGTGGCGGTCATGAAAGAATGAAGCGTGAAGGTATTGCAGCAGATGAGGCATAGGATGGGTTGGTGAATTCTCTGAGTGACTTCTCTTGAACATATCGGCGACACTGAAATGAATTGGTAGCGTTAACCCAAAAAATGGATGGTACGAAGGACCAATGGTGATATGACTGGTGAATGGAATAACCCAACCCAACTCAATCATGGTGATGGAGTGAAAGTGTCATGTTCAAGAGCGACCTCCTACCAATAAAGTTTCTTCAAATTTTCTTCCCAATTTTTCCCCAGTCATTTCTGACCAGTACCTCTTTATTTTTGTCAAGCGTGAGGAGGATAACATATGCTTGTTCTATAATTTGCCCTTTGGGAAAACCCATTGCTATGTTTTAATGAGCCTAACGACAGTGAAACTCGCTCTTGTCTGCATGGACAAGTTTGTCACTATTGTTTTAACGAGTTTAAGGACAAAGATCACTCGGTCCTTTTCAATTTTAAAGAGTCTGAAAAGAGACGGAAAGGAAACTCCAGCAATCCTTTTTCGTAATATAATCCATTAAGTTCGAAAAAGTATAAAATAATATGAAAGGGTTGACTTTTCAATAGTTTTAACGAGCCGAACATGACAAGTGCTTGATCGTTTTGTGTAATTATCCCTCAGGTCCAAAAAGATAAAAATCTAGAGGAGGGATGGCACTTCCAATCACTTTAACAAGCTGGAGAGGCCAATTGCTCGGCAATCTTTTCATATTTTACGAGTCAGATGAAAAGAGCTTAAAGGAGACTCATTTTTTGAGGAACAAGTGATGTTTTCGGATAGCAGCTGGTTCTAGGTAAGGTTTGGAACTTTTCAATCATGGCAGTGTAAAGAAGATGGCTAATAGAATCATTTGTCGTAGCTATTCCTCAAAAGGGGTAAACAATCAAATGGAGGCGTATGATCAGCTAAAAAAGAGTGGAGGTGATGGTAAGAACATGACCAAGGCTCAAAAGTTGATGATTATGTGATCGCAATGGTTATTTACCGAAGGATGGGTTCATTTTTTAATGAGCTTAATCTCTGGGGAACATATGCTCATTGCTAGGTTTATTTTTTAACGAGCTTGAACTTCACGTAAACTTGCTCATGCCAATCGTATAATAAGGATGTATCATCGATAGGTTCATTTTTTAGGGAGCTTACCTCATTTGAAACTTTGCTACGTAGCCTTTTGTTATGCAAGCTAGGAACGACCAACCTACGTGTTTAAAGGGTTAAGAGCCTACAAACTAAGAAAATAAATGGTCGCTTTAATTGCATGCAAAAAGGTTTGCATGCCCCTAGGTATAAAGAAAAGTAGAGTTTCCAGGTTACCATATGAAAGTTCTCGCATTTGCAAGATTGCTCCATCCACATTTGCAGACAAAACACTTCCTTGGCTCTGTCCATCGAAATAGACAAAGGTGAATGGTGGGACACATCCACTCACATAATTTTGACGAGGGAATCTTATTCCAATCTAATCCCATTTTCCTAAACAGACGAGTGTGTTAGACTAGTCATATATCCTTCGCGGAAACCTACCCTGTACCTAAAGTTTTCCTGCCAAAGCGGACCAGGGTGCATGCCCCCTAGGTTTAGTCACATTCACCGAATCACTCGCGCTCATCAGGTGGATTGACTGGAGATTGATGAGATATTCCTTATGCAAAAAGACCAGTTAGGGATGGCATTTGATTAGTAGCTATGTTTGAACTGGGGAACGAAAGCTGGTCTACGAGCTGGACCACTCTGCCTTCATGCAGGAAACACATCGCTTGAAAGAGTGAGGAAACAATAGCTCCCACGCTATAAATGTAGTCACACCCAAGGAGTAGATTGTAATCTAAAGGTCCTTGGACTACCATCACGTTTAGATGAATGGTTTTCCTTCTCAAAGTTATAGGCAAATTTGGAAGGATCCCTAATGGTCGACTGGTTCCTTTGTTGAAGCCTGTCAGATTTCGAATCTCAGGCTGAAGCGATGGTGAACCAAGTGCTTTCCAAGCAGTTGAGGAAAGGATACTCACAGAAGCCCCTTCATCTATGATAGTACCAACAATGATCATTCTGTAATCTTGCACTATGATTCGGAATGGTACATTAGATGGTAGACAGGGTCTGCCTAGTAGATTCCAATCGAAGGAAATGACTAGATTGCTTGGAGGAGGTACTGAATAAATGGCCAAGTAAATCTCTGACGAACTTCCTTCCTGCGGTAAAGGAACAGGTAGATTGCCCCCATGTTCATCGGATTCTATGTTGAAAAAAATAATTTGAACTGTGTTGTTCTCATTCTCTTTGGTGACTGTATCATCCGAAGGTAGACCTTCTAAAGACAAGACTAGGTCGACTGCCGTCTCGACCTGTTGACTTAGGTCCGGTGTGGACTCAGAGGGTTTATCTTCAATGGTAGATGCTTCGACTGACCACTAAGGTGTGTCAGTCGGATTTTCAACTAGTGATGGACTCGACAAGAGTTTCTTGTATCCAGGAGGAAGCCGTGGCGGTGAAGCAGGATGGTTATCCAAGACACTTTTAGCTTCATCTAGGAAGGGACAATGGTGGATGTCATGATCGCCTTCACACAGTCTACAAGGAAATTTAGATCTTCCTTTTTGTCCATTGACTTCGTTTTCACTAGTTGACGGTGTACTTTCAACATGATCGTCAGAGGTTGAGGGCACCAGATTGTGCAAGTGGGGAGACCGGTCCCTTAAGATCTGCAGGATGCAAGGACAATCTCGATGAGAGTGGTATCCTTTGCAAATGACACATGGAGATTTAGGTTTGGATGGTGCAGTGTGTGGATTTTCGCCAGACGATGTATGGTTGCCCCCTTTTGCCGTTGGCTTCTTCTTCTTCTTCTCCTTCCCTTTCTTCTTCTTCTTAGTTACTTGGTTTTTAGTTTTACTAGCTTCACCAAGTGAAGAGGAAGAAGGAGAGGGAGAAAAAAACGAAGTAGAAGGTTGGGGGGTAACTCTAGTATCATCTGTTGCTGATTTGATTGCTCAGGAATCACGGTGTTTTGAATGACAAGAGGTCGAGAAAAAGCCATACTAGCAGGCCAATTGTCAGTCCTTTGAAGGGACAAGTGGCTATATGAGGGTGCACTAACATCTCCCAAGAGTAGAAGGGAACTTGGATTCCCCCCAAGGGGAAATCCTTGATTGGTGGACTCCATTTCTCAACCTAAGACCAACGAGGGAACAATGATGTTATTCCAATTAAAATAAATTTTTATGATGCTTTGACACAACTTGCTTTTTCAATTTTTAAGAGTCAAGAAAAAGCTAAAGATGACTCTAGTCGCCTTCGATTTTTAATGAGCCTGAAGTGACAAGTGCTCAGATGGACATTTTCTTTTAAGGAGTCTTAAAAGGAATGAAAGCGACTACTATAGAAATCTAGATAGAGGGATTACCAAACCAGTCGCAAAACTACAGAATACTTTTTAAGGTACGGCAGTCAATCTTCTCGAATACTATGTTCAGTGCATTGCGATCGATAGGGTGGCAAACATGGCTTCCTAAGGAGTACAAGTCCATACTAGCACTTGTCATATCAAAGAGGAGGAATCACCCAACCTACGATGAAAACGATAGTTACCAGGCTTTACGACACCATAATACGTCTCTAGCCTAGACTTCTAGATGTTGTGCGTTAGGTTCCAAAGCATTTTTATGTTCATTGACATTTATTTTACAGTTGATCTTTATTAAGAAGTTTGCCGTTAAGGTTCACCGAATGATGTAGATAAACAATTCCTAAATATGCAATCTAGGATGATAAACAATCGTTTACTTTCTTTTTGCAATGAAAATCCTAGCTACTAAGGAAAGAGAAGTAAAATTCTTTCAACATAGAGCAGAGAGCACACACAAAGATGCACTGTCCTAAATCAATTTCCGCACGTAGTCTAAATTCAAATGCACATGCATGTATTTGTTTTCTGCTTTCTTAATGTGTGAATGACAAAAAGAATGCTAAGTACAGATCTGAACTATTTTTCTTTCAAAGCGACAATATTAACAATTTTCTTTTAAAAAAACGAAAGGAAGACTAAGACGACACTTTGCGATTTCGAATTGAAAACTGCTTTCGGCACTTGGAATACTATTAATTCAAATCAAATACAATGGCAAAAGTGCAATCGACTATCAAAAAGAGGAGGACTCTTTTCTTTGACTAAAAACGGAAGTTGCGACACTTTCAAATCAAAAGACGACAGATTGATTAAGCTACTATTTGCAAAGGAAAACTGTAAATGATGAAAAATACATAAAAAAAAATTCACAATTATTTAAACAATGGAGGTTGAATAATGCAAAGGAAGGGAGTTTCAACAGTGATATACTGATCATAGAGAACAAAACTACATAATAAAGCTAAATACAATGAAGAGAAAACCAAAATCTGGAAGTAGAAACAGTTTCACCTAATCATCGCACCTGTAACACAGGGAAACAAGGATGCATCTCACCTGTAGCATAGAGGAGGTGCGATGCATCCAGACTGCCAATGAGAGACAGCGTGATGGTATAGGGACGAGACTGAGCTTCATTTTTGCTCACAGTTTGCAGCTTAGTTCAAGGATTTAGGCTGAGCTAATGATAGGCAGTAAACACAAAGCGTAGGGGCTGATCTAATGAGGTCACTTGAGCTACCATCAGGGCACTTAGGATGTTTGCAAGTTAGATGTTCAGTTCATACACTAACCCAGAGATTGATTGAAGTAGCGTTGATCTACTTTGCAGTTGCATAGCAAAAGCAGTTCAAAGGCTAGCTGGCTTAACTTTAGGCTCCGTCTGTAGTTTATAAAGCAAACAAATAGAAACAAGCAAACAAGCTATTCGGTCCCCAGTGGAGTCGCCATTTTGTTATTGGGAAAACTAGTGTCCATTCAAAGCTGCTAGTCCCACTAAGACGAGTAGCTATCTTAGAAACAAACAAACTAAAGTCACTTGTGTTTTCCTTTATGAGAGATAAATGAGAGAGAAGCAGAGAGTACCAACCTCAGTCTTTCGCTTGGTTCCTTGCTTGTTTCCTCTCCCCTTTGACAGAGCTTTGCCACTCTTTCCTCACTTGTCCCGCTTCAGAGAACACCTATAGAGTCAAAGCAGCATAATACCATCAAAGCATAGAGATCTATAACCATAAAAAAATATAGGATCAGATGTATATCAACCATACAAATGCATATATCGATACAAGATTCAGAAATATACAAGAATATGGAGGAAAACTCAAATAGCTTTATTGATAGAAGTAGTAGAAGAGAGGATTACAACCCATTGGTCTGACCTAGCGCCATCCTCCCAGCATGAAAGCCCTCTTCACCTCATGAAAATCTAGATCACCCAACACTATGATGTTTCACAGAGAAACCAATAGCATTTCCTTACAAAATACAAGATTCCAGCCTCTAGATCTCTAGGATGAGGGATCCATATATAGATATTTTCAAGTGGGTGAGTTAGCTTCAGGGATTTTTATTAGTGTCATTTCTCTGATAGTTCTTGGTTCCACTTGGAGATTTCATGATATCTTACTCATCCTTGGGTGAATTCAGAGAGGCAAGTGTCAAATGGGCAGTTTTTAGAAGATTCTCTGGGTTACCACCTAGCCAACTACCTTTGCCATTTGTCTGCTCTCACTCATCGCACCCTACAGAAGGGCTTTTTAGTATGCATCACATTTTCTGCATGTAGTAGGTGAGATGCATGCACCCTTAGCACTGAGCAAACTGTATGGTCTAGTTTTGACCAGGTCTAAGTAGTTTTTTAGGGAGAACTTCTGGGAGATGATATAATCAACTGACCTTGTTCCTTTAGGGTATGAAACAACACTTTTAGGGGCTTAAAAGCCCTTGGTTTATGGACATATGAGATTGGAGTTGCAGTGCCCAAATATGTCTATAACACTATGCCTCAATATGTAGGCCTCAAGTCCACCAATCCCCTATTTCCTTGTGTAATTTTGATTGGGGTCCAATTACAAAACATATGTGAATTGGCCTCAATCATACCTACTTTCAACCATAGGTCCAACTATGCAATCCTTGAGAACACCAGTTCCTCCTGCATGCAAGGAATATTCCATGGGAAGATCCAAGCATCTGATAGTACATTGTCCCTCATCTGATCTCAACTGGGTCTTTGACAGAACTGACATGCAACAGTTATCCATGAGTGAATCCTCAGTTATCTAAAATAATAGTTGTCACATGCATGCAAGCATTAACAAACTATATTTTATTATTTTAACAACTTGTTAAAATAATCTAACTTTACTTGACTAGTTAGAACTAAGTCAACTGATTCTCTCATTATAGAACTCATACTTAATTCCTTAATCAGTGGAGAGAATAAAGGATAAATTCCTCAATCAGTGGGACAACTAATTTGCATGTTCTCACAAAGACTTCAAGTTTAATTTTTCCAATTAATTAACTCATGGAGATTAATCAGTTAATATTTTAAACTACTGTTAAGACCAAATTCGATTTTACTTCCTATAGATAGACCAGGGACTGCTATAAATAGGAAGGGACCCAGAAATGCTATTTTTATAACTTTCTATTTTTAGTAGTTACACCTCTCACCCAAGGTGGCCAATGACCTCACTGGCCAAAGTGCTATTTTTAGACATGCTATTTTTATACATTCTATTTTTAGCACATTCTAAATTTAACATTTCTTGTTGCCCACTTTTCAACATGAATCAAACATCCCAGCAAGTAGATGTTGATAATTTAGAGAGTCTTAAAATGAAGGGCATGATTAAAGAGCTAGAAGAAAAAGTTAATAGTTGCCTCACCCTAAATAGTGTGACAGGTAAATTAGATATCAAACCAATTAAAGATGAAATGAAAAAATTGATAGAATTAGACCATGAGCATAACAAAAGGGCCTTGAACCTTATAATATTCGATTTGAAAGAGGAGGTAGACGAGGATACTTTAGCCATAGCCCAGACAGAATTACATAACAGACTACAAATTGAAACAACGTGTCTCATAGAAGCAACAAGGTTGGGGAAACTAACTGAGAATAAAGGAAGGTTGATCCGAATAAAGGTGAGCTCTACTGACCATAAGTATGACATACTTAGTAAAACCTCAAGTCTAAAAGGAATGAGAATATTTATAAATGAGGATCTCATTCCAGAAGATCAAGCAGAATTGAGAAAGGAGGTTCAAAAGGTAAAAGAACTTAGGAA
Source organism: Pinus taeda (assembly GCA_000404065.3). NCBI lineage: Eukaryota > Viridiplantae > Streptophyta > Pinopsida > Pinales > Pinaceae > Pinus > Pinus taeda. The sequence continues at coordinate 133,192 of APFE030693518.1, read as the reverse complement.
GGAAGGAAAATGGGCAATAATTAGAAATGGAAAAGCTGTTATTCAAGATAGAAACCAAAAAAATAATAATAAATAGCAATTCAGCATGCTCCGGATTCTTTCTTGGAATTGTCGGGGCTTTCCATGGAACAAAGGCCTTTTACATTGTCAAAATTATAGTGAGCTCGGGAGGCTATTCTCCAAGCTTTTTGAGCATAGGAATAAAATCTTAAATCAAACTAAATAATTCGTTTCTTTAGGTCTGATAGACCAAAGTTTGGTCTTAGTGGACGTTAACCACCACCACGACCATCATCATAAGAAAATAATTTATTGATTTAAATATTGATTTAATAAGTGTGAATTTAATGGCTAATGATTTAACCAGTATTGATTAAATATATTATTTAACTATGTTAAATGATATATATATTATATATAATATATATATATTATTATATCAAATAAATTAATTATAAAAAAATAATAAAGTTAGATATATGATGGTGATGGTGGTGGTCAACGTGCATCGTGAAGAAAGGAAAATAAATTTGAATTGAAAAAAAGAGAAATAAAGAAATTATTATACATAAAGATGAATAAGATAATAAAAGAAGAATAAAGAAATATTTATTGAAATTAAAAAAAGATAATAAAATATTTATAGTTAATAAAAAATAATTCAAAAAAATAATTTAAATAATTATTATTGTTTAAAAAAATTAAAGAAAAAGAATATTAATATTTTTTTATTGTTTTCATTATTTTTATAATTTTTTTTGTGAAATAAAATTTTCTAATAAAATATTAAGAAAACAATAAAAAAAATGAAAAAATAGGAAATAATGAAAAAAAAAGTGGAAAACAAAAATAATGAAACACAATAATAGATTGGAAATTTTATTAAATGACAAATTAAAGATGGAAAAAAAAAGGGAACGATTGAAATGGGAAATGGGAGTTGTTCCAGTTGCTGCTTGTCGGGCTAGAGCACCGGACGCGTAAGATTGCATTTCGAAGATACATCCGAAGGTTTTGTGTAACATGTTCTACCAAGCTCTATCATAATTTTTTTTAGCCTCATTACATGAATATAAATCCACTATTGTTATCATATATTACCAAGATTTATCCTATTAGCATAATCACAATTTAGATTTCATCCTTGATTTCACAACTCGTAATCCATTTAAAGGTTTGTATTAATTTAATTAAATGATTTACTTAAATCTTTGATCTGCCATACTTTCACCACCACTGAGGATTTGATTTCGGCACCACCATTGGCTTTACAATAGATCAATTCATGTAATTCAGCTATCCATGGTTGATGTGGGTTGTGGACAGGGATCGAGGTCTACACCAACATTTAATTATATTGCAAAAATGTATATGTTTGATTTTTTATTATTTTATTACATTTGAATTATATATCAAATTTTGTTAATTGAGAATGAACATTAAAACGGAGTGTTAACAAATCTTGTAACTCTCTTTCATATCAAGATGTTAGGGAATAGGTAGTTACCTAACCCTAATTACTTTCCTGATTTCTCCAAGAAAGAATCAAGAGGGTAATGTGAAAGTACCTGAGAGTACAAGAACATGGAGAAGAAAGGAAATTCTATCGTGTTGGAAGGACAGACAGAAAATGAGCTAAGTCTGGTGATGACCAGATAGCTTGGATGTTGTGACTGTTAAGTCTTGCAAGAAAACACCAGTCTTGTGAGCAGGAGCTCGGGGGGGAGACTTGGCTTGAAGGCAAGTCTCATGGTTGGGAGGATAAATCTGTGAAGTAAAATAAAGACTTCCAGAACTTACTGATTTAAGTTTGTATACAGGTAAGTACTGAGTCCTTTATGTTGCTTTAAGCATTTAACAATGTATATAGTAGCCCTTAAATTAGAGAAATTGGTCTATGGGGGGAATTGTGGTAAATAGAGAAAAGCATCGGTAAAAGAAAACTAGCTGAATTCTAATTGTTAAGGAGAAGAAACTATAGAAGTTTTTATATAGAAAGAAACAATACTGTGAGATTTGCAAAGCTAAACTGAAAGATACAATACTTTGAGTTTTTACAGTAGGAAAACCTTTCGTTGTATTAAATATAACTAGCTACTGTGACTATCAATAAACAATATAGCAACTGCTAGATATTTAATCAGTGAAAGAGTATTTATGAAACCATACCACGATAACATATGACAAAAAATAGAGAGTTTTTACAATTACAGGCCGGGATTTCTAGAAAATAACCTTTATAATAAAGGAACTAATCCAAATCAAATTTAGAAAAAAGCATGTAGTATCTTCGCCAATGAGTACAAATGAGAGACAATTCCAAGCACGCAATTACAACCAAATGATATAACTGAATTATAAAACCATTCATGAAAGGTCGTTTTTGACCTATATGGAAGTAAGGTAATGCGGCCAAAGAATTCTTAGTAGATATCAAGAAAATAGAATCGTCGGGAAGGGATTTCCCAAAATGGGACTTTCCCTTTTACCTCGACCCATTTGCAAACAACCAACAAGCTCCAAGAACACAGAGGAAGCATCGCCACCCTTGCGTGGGTCAAGACCTCGTTAAACAGACAAACTATGGCACAAAATAATATAGGCTAACCTAGTTCTGAAAGTAAGAAATAAAATGTTTCCACCTGGCAAGCTATGATTTTAACCGAACCGAGTGGATTTAAACCCTAGAGGTAAAACCCTCATCAAAATAATTTATGAATAGAGCCCTTTGTAAAGGAAGAAACAACAGAAGTATAAATAAAGTTAAATACAAGACTGAACAATTAACTACGAGCAATCGGACCAAAAAGCTCAAAACCAGAGATGCAGAACATATTATTGCATACTTGCTCAAAATTTAAATACATTTGTATAACTAGCAAAATTTAGGAAAACCCTCTCTACTTCGAAATTACAATAATCTTTACATCAGAGGCAAACCTCAATTTGGGAAATGACTTCATAATTACACTTGAAGTTTAGTAGCGTTTAACGCTCATGTAGAACCAAAACAAACTAAAGCACAACCCTCTTTGGATTATAACATTTACAAATAAATTTGACTTCTGCCAGGACCCCTAGTGACGAAAAAGGCATGCACATACTCGGAACCATTGTGCAGAGTAGGATGTAACACCATGACAGTACATATGAGGCGGTGCCTCTTCATAGCTCAGAGCACTAAAGGACGTCCGAAGGCACCTATACCCAAAACTATAAACACAATCTCTTAGAAACTTTGAATAAGGATACAGAACCAATAATAATACGTTTCAGTCAAATAACATAGGGGTACCTGTTAGGGACGCACTGCAGACCAGGTTCTCCCCTGGAATCGATCCAAGGGGTCGCCCTCTAGTTGCAAAGGAGTCGCTCAAGGAAGGCTATAAGGGTTTCACAAGAAAAGCCTGACCACTTAAGGCCACAACTGAATAATGGCACACCAAAAATTCAACAGATGAAATCATAGTCTCATCCTCCTAGCCTAACCCAAGCTACATAGAGGAGTTTCCATCGTTAGATGCATTCGAGCCAGCCTGACCATTGATGAAGCGAGGATGCAGAGGAGGGACGGCCAACTAGCAAGCAGATAGCAGATATACTGAGGACTTCTCCTGCCAAGGCTTAGGAGTACCAAATAATTAAAGTTAGAAATAGTGAAAACTCTGTCAGTTTATAAATGTCAAATATATGAAGTACAAATATAATCAAATGTCAAACACTGTGACAACTATGGTAATTCAGACAATAATTGTTAAGGATTATAACGTTTGGAATGATTTCTCGTAATTTATATATAAATTGCATTTGAATATAAAATGTTGTAATGGTTTATCATATTTTATATGTAAAGTGAATTTCAATATATGTAACCTTATTGGATCCGTACATTTATAGGATTTACTATAGATCAGTGTAGTTAAAGTGAATTTTTTTAAGTGGAGATATGATAGTATGACATACAATTCAGCCTTACCATTGATCCAAGTGGATATTGGTGGCCACCCGCTAATTCGACTTGGATCCCCTCTAAGTGCTTCGTGCAGTTTTTTTTCAGTTTCCTTAATTATAGCACAATTTACTATTTTTAGCAGTTTT
>APFE030693518.1:90527-110942 GCA_000404065.3 Pinus taeda | reverse complement strand
ATTAGTGAAACCCCCTTATTATATTGTTGTGCCCATGTAGTCCCCATATTGTTACTATTGTGCTCCATAGAAGCCCACTATTGTTATTGTTGTGCCCTTACATTATTATTATTATGTCAGCTTTGATTATATTATGACCCCTTAAAATCCTATATATAGAAAGGAGGTATTGTCATTTGTATCATCCAATAATTGTTCATTTGTGTAATGTAAAGGAGGTTTCCCCCTCGAAGAGGCTTATTTCTAAGGCATTGATCTATATTTTTTATCTTTTTGTGAGATGGTTTCATAACATAGTCCCTACCAAATAAGTTTGAATTAAAATGTATGTTAACTTTGAAATGGATTAATAACAAATCCTTGATAAAAAATAGAATAAAAATTTACAAGGAATATAAAGTGTTATAAGAAGAAAATAGAGAAAAATAATTTCATGTAAACTCAATATTAGAATCCAATTAAATCTTCCTTAATGATCATATAGGTTTGAGTAATGAAATTTTTTATATTTTAATGTCGTTTCATTAAATAATAATAATGAGTTCATATACATTAACTAATAATAAGCAATATGAAGTGAGTATAGCTTAAACGATCATGATGTATATCCTAAAACCTTTGGCTGTCAACATGTATCTATGGGATTTTTAGCTTCACGGTTCTTCCCTTCATCTAGAGCTCCTTCATTGTGTCGCCATCACTACATATCTATTAATCCATGAGAATTTTTTTGCAACATGGTTCTTTCCTCCAAGGTGATTCCATCGTTTAAGATCACCTAAGATTTTTTATTTTTCTAAGGACACTCTCAAGGTGTACCCTCTATCTACGTGTGGGAGCTAATGACTTTGTCTTTACACTTGCATTCATAATCCAAGATTGAACAAGATTCCTTCTCGTATCAATGCAACTAAATTGGGGTAGGAAGATTCAAGAAGGGATTTTCCTCAAAGATTATGGTATAGCCAAGGATGCCTTAATCCTCACATTCTCAAGATTGAACAAAGGAGCCACATGCTAGGGTGTTCCCTTTCTCTCCTAGCCACAATACTTTAAGGATTATCTAAATCCAGGGCTCTCGCAATCAACACCCAAATATCTCTCAGGGCCAACCTTCATTGTAGAACAAGCGAAAGATATTCTAGAACTAAAAATGTAAGACCCCCAATCCAATATTTTAATCTTGTCCTATGAACAAAATGACATAGCCCACTATTTTAATTAGATCTAGCCATCAACATCAATTCTCTAGGAATGTGTGCATGAAGCCTCACTCGAGAATAAGGATTTTAATTTTATTTGAAGGGAATCCTTATGGTTTATTTCAAAAATCCAAAGATCGTCAAAGAGATTTTTATCAAGGATGTTAGTTTTGGGGATGCTCTAGGCTCTCCTTTTAATAATGGTTTCCTAAATGCAACCCTTTATCATGACAACTCTGACCACTCTATATTGGGTAAGACTTCCTAATACTACCATTCACTTGTTAAGTTTAGATGTCTTGGCTTCCATAGGAAACTCTTTAGTTAGTTTTTCTTAACATAGATACAAACAGGATTGAGATGGGTATTGTAACCTTTGCACACATCTATGTCGAAATATATCTTATCAAAGTGCTACATGATAGGATCCTTATCAATTTGAATGGCATAACCTTTTCGTATCCAATGGATTACAAAACACAGGTTTCTGATGTAGGTCCTTTCAATAGCGAGGTCATCTCTAGAATTCTTTCCCTTCTTCTCAAGGGAATTCCCATCCACTTGATGTTAGGAAAACTAACTGAGGATGGAAAGACCCAAAAGGATATAATAATTTATTATCTCACAAGAAAGATAACATGCAACAATAAAAGCAACTACAACCACATATGGTCCTTCAACCTCACCTCAATGACTAATAGTGCCAACTCATCGCGTAGACTTTGTGATGCCTCCTCCTCCTTGTTTTTCTTCCATGAAACTCGAATCTAGGTTAGGATCTTAGAATATCTGAAACTACCAATCCAAATGTCATAACTAAGTACTTTGCATAGTGGAATATAAATAATAGTAAATCAACTAGTGCATAAAATAATTTTTTTACAGTTTTTCAATAACCCAACTTCGTTATATTAACAAAACATAATACAATTGTCTAGGGCTACCATACTAGGGATGATGGCCCTCATACATCCACTCACACAAGAATAAAAATGATATAGATCTTGGGGGAAGCCCCCCCAAGATCTAAAAAAATTGAAATGTCTAAAGAAAAGAGGATAACATACAGTAAACAAAACCACAAAGAAACTTTATTTTTAATAAAATGGAGAATAAATGCAAAAGTTACATTATGGTGGACCACTTTTCCTTTTACAAAATGTGACTTGTTACTTATACAATTTTTTAGTTACAATACCACAGGTAAATTCCATGGGTGCGTAAATACCATGGGTTAATGAATACCATGGGTAGATGTCACTTATAATACCATGGGTAGATAAATACCATGGGTGGATGAATACCATAGGTGGATGCCACTTATAATACCATGGGTAAATTCCATGGGTGGATGAATACTATGGGTGGATAAATACCATCAGTGATTGAATACCATGGGTGGATAAATATGATGGGTGGATGAATACTATGGGTTGATTCCACTTTCCGTTCAGATCATTCTTCCACCCTTGCATGAAGTACCTTCCTGAGGAGCCTTTGTTGAATATGAAGAGGCACTGAAGAGAATGGCTTTTTTGTGTTAACCCATAACCATGATGAACGAAGATCCGAGGATAGAGATACCCTGTAATGCATGTGACCAATTGTGATACTAATAGTGTGTGACCTAGAAAATGGACTTTGATGAAGTGTGGGTTTGTGGATGACCCATATTACACAGTATTTTTTCATGCCTCCTACACTTCCCCGTGTCATACACTGGAGTGCCCAAAACTTGGAAATTTTGCAGTGTACCCATCTTGATATGCAATCTAGATCCTCCCTGAAGACTTGATGAAAACTTGCCTTGAGATTTCCCTGAAGAAGTAAGCTCAAAACCGTAATTTCAAGGTCAACGCGATTGTGACAATGATAACTTGTGTTGAGGGTGAGTTTCACTATACTAGCCTCTCTCGGCTAGTACACTTTTTACTTGGATACCGGCATTGATCCCTAAAAGGCAAGTTTTCCTAAAGAGGACAAGAATATTTGTGATCTAGAGGCTTCCAGAACGACGAGCTTGAGGTTATTCGTTTTGGATGTGGTCGAATTCTCCCAATATTTCCATTTGATATTATCCCTATGAGCTACCTCCTTGAGATGAGGGCCTTCATCGATCTTTGGAAAGATCCTAACTCCATCTCCCTGCTTATATATTCATTCTCTCCCATTCCCAAATGGTTGGTCTTTGATTATTTGCACCCTTCTGTTGAGATAGTGCCTACATGCTACTCATTTGGCTTGGAGAAGGAGTGCTTGGAGAGCTTGAGCTTGGACTTGGACATTCACTCAAGGAGGGCTTATTGACATCAAGTCCTTGTCATATGCTTCCTCTTTTATTCATTAATATATACAACTATTGGTTCACTTTCCATAAATGCTTTTGTTAATACATCATTTATCTTAATGCTTTTCAATCTATTAAGTGGATTACATTCAATTATGCTTGTTGCACTTGTATGATTTCTTGTGTTTTTGGTCTCTTGTGTAGGTATTCAAACACTGTGAGAAGTAGAGATGAGCCTGAAGAGTGAACGATCAAGATCTTCAACAAAGGAGTGCCTTATAGCATCAAAACAAGGTAGGTCTCCTTCCTCTTCTCTCATTTCGATTGTAATTTAGGAAACTGTCTTGTAGATTCTCACGTAGGTTGCTAGTCCTATTCATTGGGCTAGAGGGTTTGTCTCTTTCCATAGAGAGGATTTACCTAGATAATACCCATAACCGTGAGAAATGAAGATCCAAGGATAGAGATACCCTGTAATGCTTGTGACCAACTGTGGTACTAATAGTGTGTTTCCTAACAAATGGGCTTCAATGAAAAGGGTCTTGTGTAGTTGACCCATAACCTTGGGTTTATGGGTGACCCATAATTGTGATTCCTATTATTCTACTTGGTACAAGTATGGTGGATTATTTGGTAGATTCTCTTATCCAATTAGATGTTTTAAAGGCTTCTTTCACATTATAGACCTCTTGCTGCAACTTTTCTTATAACTTCTGCTAGAGGGGATGAAATTCAATTCTGTCAAAGACCCATTTGAGGTATTAAAGAGATATTTCCATTGATATAAGACATATGCAATTTGATGACCTTTGGAGTGAGAAACAGATTCTATAAACACATGGTACATGTGACTATGAAACGATCTAGACATATGTAACTTCAATTTCTCATATCTCTCAGACCGGGAAACGAAATCAAATTCCATAAAAAAATCCATTTGAGCTAACAAAAAATAATTTCAAATGAGTTATTTTGAAACTTATAAAATGCATTGTGGAGGTAATAACACTTGCATAAAGTTTGTTGAATATTGTTGCAAAACTTTGAAACTGAAATATGATTCAAACCCTCATTCCCATGGAAATGTAAATTGAATATGATACCATTGATTAGGATCTTGGGGGGAGGTCCTCAAGATCTAAAGAAAATTGAAATGTTAGAAGAAAAGAGGAGAAAATACAGTAAACAAAACCACAAAGAACCCTTTTTTATAAAATAAATTAAGGGGACCAAGGGCTTGTTATTTATAACCTTTTTTAGTTACAATACCATGGATAAATTACGTGGGTAAATGAATACCATGGGTGGATAAATACCATGGGTGAATGAATACCATGGGTTGATGCCACTTACAGTACCATGGGTGGATAAATACCATTGGTGGATGAATACCATGGGTTGATGCCACTTTCCATTCATATCAACAAAATAGGGTTTCTTGTCAACTACTATGACAACCAAACTTCCCTGAACAAGATACACTAACTGTCTAGCTGATGTAGTCAACAATCATAACTGCCTTGATCATACCTTGAACACATTTGTTGGTCCTTCTGATCCCAATCTCCAACACTACCTCTATCAAGGGTCTTGCTCTAGTTTATTGAACATGAATCTCCAATCTACCCTCTAGATTATCATTCATCAATCAATGCCTCAACACATAGGAACTCATGTTGAGTAGTTCACAACTCTATTTGTGAACAACTCTAGATTGCCCACCACTACTCCTCAACTCCTTTGGGACTTCTTCCCTCTATTGCCTTCATGTGTTGCTCCAATGAAGACAAAATGTGGGCTGAAGGGCTGCCACCTATTACTGTTGAATGTCTTTCTCCAACAATAAAATTGGGTTGATCCAACTACTCACTTAGCTCTCCTTATTCCTTCAAGGTATCAACACTAGAGCTACTCCAAAACATTTCCTCTCATAGTAGATCTGAAATCCTTCTTTTTTTTGCACTTAGGGCCTCCTTGGGAACTTACTTCTTTCCCTCCAATAGCCTTAAGAACCCAAAACAAATATTTCCTATATTAGGACTACACATCCTCTAGAAACCATTTAACTTAAACACATCAACATACCTCATGAGTTAGTGTACCTATATTTTAGGTTATGTGGTTTGGTTAGGCTGATATCAATCCACGAACTCAACCCTATATGTAGTCTCCTCCAAAATCCTCACACAAAAACCCATAATTTCTCCAAAAGTACTTAGTCTTCCTCCTTCTATACTCTTTCCTCCAAACAGCCATGAAAAGACACAAACCAATGCTATTTTCTACTTCACTGGGGTCCTCAAATCTGCGACCTATTTCATATGAGATTTTTCTATGAATAGTTGCACTTGGATGATCCATTTGAAGTCCACTATCTCCTTTATTTATATGCTTCTTTGTGGTGTGACATTTAGCCCTTAAGGGCACACTTTACACTAGGTTGACTTGTCACTTTTAACAAAATAACCACACTTTAACATACACAAATTAATATCTCACTTTGTAGACCTCCACTTTTGGTGCTTGAAGTTTCCCCTTGCTCCTTTAAAGGTTCTCTTACATCTCCAAGGTTCAAATCAACAAAAGGAATCATGGTTTTTGCCCAACGCCTTTGGGTGAAAAACCCCCACCTTGGTTTCGAAGCCCACAAAACCCTTTTGTCGCACCCATTTTTCCACAACCCTGTAGCGTAGGGCTTGGAGTACCTCCCAAGCTACAAATCTCAAATCTCAACACTCCTTTGCCATCTCCCCACTCTCGTTCAAATCCTTTGGATGGAGAAGAAAGAGATACAACCATGATCTTGGTTTCATCCACGAGCGGATATAAACATCTTCACAAATTAGATCACTTGGAAGTGATAAGGAAGGTTGTTGTAGATCTCCCAGAAATGGAAATACTAAGTCAAATTGAAATTAATAATAATAACAACCAAAGAACAAATCAATTTCTATAGTCCCACTTTGTCGGGGGCTAATAAAAGTCATGACCTTTAAAATAGAAAATATTTTCACATCATATGCTTCCATATTTTCAATATAAATTAATAATAACTTGCATACATGTATGTTATGTGTTTACCTTCCAATTTGATTGTTTTAAAATATAAAATAAAATTGAAATATTGTAAGAAGGCAATTAATCCTAATTTACTATAAAAATATTTATTTCTATTAAAAATAAAAACATTCTTCAATTAAAACCAACCAACTCTCTAGCTTATTTTTTTAGAGTTTTTATTTTTTGGTAAATTTTCTTTTCCATTAAGAGAAGTTACCAACACTCTCACTAAAATCACAATTTGAAATATTTGTTACAATACCAATCTTCCTACCATTTAAAATAAATTTTTTTTTTTAAGTATATCAAATAATTCATTACATTTTTTAGAGCTAAGAAAATTTAATTTAATTTCAATAAATCTTAAGTATCATTATTATTTTATAATATTTAATTAATTATTCAAATTTTAATATTTATAAATATATATCATTTAAAACTTAAAAATTATTTTTAAAGTTATACTTTCAAAATTATCACCTTTATATTTAAATCATATTAAAAATGACATTAAAATGTTCCAAGAAAGTCAAACAATTGTTATTATTTTCATTTATAATAATCCCATATATTAACATTTGTTTCATCAAATTTATAATATCTAAAAAATTTAAAGAATTTAAAATGGGTTATTAATAAAAATAAATAAAAGTAAATCATATCAATTATTATTATTATTATTATTTTAAATACTAGTATAGATGTACCTTAATTCTGGATCTAATGAGCATTGAGAAAGATCAAATCTCTCAGTATGAAAAGCTCTTTTTAAGTGTAAACCTTGAGGAAAGTTTTCTACTTCAAGAGATTTGATTCATCTTAGTTCTTGCTATGTTTTTAAGTGGAAACCTTGAGGAAATGTTTCTACTTCAAGAGATTTGATTCATCTTAGTTCTTGGTAGATCTAGAGTTCATATGGATCTATGTTGGTTTTGAACAACATGCTAATAAAATGTGTTAAGCATAAGAAATTTTTTATTTCACTTATGTTATATAATATATACATAGTTGAAGTTCAAGTGTTCTGTTTATGATTCACATTCTCCACATTAAATTGTTAATACATGTCACTTTCATATTTGAAAATAGAAAACACATATCCATGAGATATACTCTTTATATATTTATGTGTGTGTGTATGTGTGTTCAAATATTTTATTTATGGCCAAAATTGTAACACTAATGTATAACATCCTCCTCATATTGAGTTGTAAAGCGTCGCTCAGTGCAATAACCATGCTAAAATAAAATTGGTAGAGATTTTAGCTCTTACTTTGTCTAGTGGTTATTGTGTGATATTCATCATCATAAAATAAATTTGTTAATTAGTTAGATTTGAGAGATTTAGTCCAAGTTCTAGTTTTGGATATGGTTAAAATATTCTCTCAACTAAACATATTTTGTAACTAAGATAGTTTATCTATCTTAAGCAAACCTTGATGTATTTATATGTAACCTTATTGATTGATAATATACATAGGAAAATTTATTATTTTGGTATTAGAACTAATTTGGGCTTAACACTCTCATGAGGGACCAGGAAGATACCAAGGCCTTGATAGTTGAACCTTTGTAGGATTAGTATGTGAAAGTAGATTATTTATTTTGTGAATGATTGTTGGTGTGGGAAAGCTTTTGTGTCCTTGTGTGGGTTGATTTTATTCTACAACAATACGAGGAGAGTGAAACAAACGCTTAATGGTATGCCATTTTTCTAATCCATGATGGTGATTCCCATTTCTACATTTGTTTTGGCTTTTCTTTGATTTGGCATAAGTCTTGACACTACTTTTTTTTCCAGTCTTGACAAGAGAAGCTATTTGTTGTATTTATTTCAAGTCTAGCCACTCTGATTTATTTTAAGCACAACCTCAACAACCTATTATTCATCATTCATTCTCTAGGGTAGTGCAAGCCCTATCATTCACCTATTCTTTCTTCGACACTATTTGTTTGCCTATGTTTATCTTTGGCAATGATATTCATTGTTGAAATTGTAGCAAGAAAAGACTTCATTTGATTGACTAGTGCCTTAGTCAAATGGAGAAAATTCGATTTTCCACATCAACAAGTTGACATGGATTGCAATTAGCTAGAGTGACATGGAATTTTCTCTTAGTTACATTTGTAAATTCGAGTATGTAGGGTAGAAGTAGAGTTGTGCATGAGTTGATTCCTAAGATCTAGAAATCTAGTTGAATTATTGTTAGTTCAACTTATTTAACTGAGCTCTAGTCATTATTTGATTCAGTTGAAGGTCAATTGAGTAGTTATGATTACTGTTAACTCACTGATCTCTCAGTTAACAATTCAATCAGCTAAAAATAGACCCAATCATGTATGGAATTCAGATTTTCTATTTGCGTGGAAGGAAAAGACATATTTGTATTTATAATTATATATTGTTGAGTGTATAGTGCTTTTGCAATGATTAGGTGATCAATTCCCCTTGGGTTTGCGCAAGGAAATAGAAGGTTGGTTGAGGATTGAATTGACTAAGTGTTTCCTAGAGCAAGGCAGGAAGAAGGAGAACAATTTTATAGTGCAAGGTGTGCTTCAGAGTTAAATCAATACATTGTAATTGTTTCTCTTTGTCATTTGAATTAATGCAAAGTAGCAGAGGGGCTTTTTCTAGTTGGGTTTCCCTATAAAACAGTTATGTTCCTTATGTTTGGATGGTTTCATATTATTGCATGTGTTTCTATCGCGTTTTTTCGTTTCCACAGAATAGTAGAATAAATTTGTGTCTCTTGATTTCAGTTCGATTTCATTACCAGTTGAAAATTTCTTGCAATTTCTCATGGTATTAGAGCCTCAAAAGACTACATAGAAACCTTATTCCATATCTTCTCTAAGAGGAATTCCAATTTGCAGATTTTTTGGTGCATATTCTCTTCAGTGCAGGAAAAATGTCTTTTAACGGATTGAGGTTGGAGTATGCATTGGAGGGCACCTCCAATTTGTGTGCATGGAAAGACAAGATGGAAGTTGTCTTGGTTGATAATGGAGTATGGGAATATACATAAACTGGAATTGCAAAACTAGTAGTATTAGATGCAAAAGCACTTGCTCAATGGAATAAAGACATAATAAGAGCCAGGAGGATTATGATGGAAGGCGTCAGAGATCATGTGGTTTCGAACTTGCATGGAAAGGATATCCTTTTGCAATGTGGAAAACTCTCACAAATCTATTCCAAACTAGCAGTGATGCCAGGAAATTGGCTTTGAGAGATAAACTTAGGAGCATTCAAATGAAGGAGCATTCAAACTCAGGTTCGAGATGAACTTGGAGGAGTAGGAGAAAATGTGCCATCTTATGAACTTATGATCTTAGCACTCCTTGGCCTTCTGAAATCGTATCATAGCGATCAGGATTCAGTTATTGGAAGAGACAAGCTACCATATTGGGAAATACTTTGGTGTGATTTGGTGCAAGAGGAGATCAGAAGAAACACTAAAGATGGTGTCACATCCATTGTAGATGACGAAGAATATTGTTCTCTAATTGGCAAAGGAAAGAATTCAAAGGCATTAAGGCCCAAGGTAAGGCAAAATCCATCTAGAATAATGGGAAGAATAATGACCTCAACAAAAAATAATGTTTTCATTGCCATGAATATGGAAACTATGAACCAAGTGTTCGTAGAAGGAGCCTACAGCAAGAGCAGGAGGAGATGCTCTCGCATCTTAATTCGAGTTAGTTTTCACCCTCTTTTCTTGCATGACAATCATAGTGAGAGGAAGTGAGCGGTACCTCAATTTTGGTGCCTCATATCATATGGCATGAAACAAGCAATTATTTAGTAGCCTAGAGGAGAAGGATCAATGCCAGTTGATGCAGTCAGATCTTGAGCGACGGTTGTAGAGGCTAGTGGTAGTCAAAGACTTAAGGAGATAGTTGCACTCATGACATAGTTGATTCAGTATTTTGGATGCTTCTCAGTTGCAATTGTTGTAGTAGCAACAATAGTAAGAGGGAGTCTTATTACAATACATTCCTATAGGAGCAAGATTGAGGTTGTGCAAAACCCTTTTCTTACTAAGAGGGAGTGTTGAAGTTATAGCAAGAAAAGGATTCATTTGACTAGTACCTTAGTCAAATGGAGAAAATTTGATTTTCCACATAAGGAGAATGACTTAGATTGCAGTTAGCTAGAGTGACACGACCTTGTCTACTAGTTAAGTCAGTAAATTCAAGTTTGTAGGCTCGAAGTAGAGTTTTACATGAGTTGATTGCTAAGATCTAGCAGTCTAGTTGAGTTGTTGTTAGTTGAACTCAGTGAACTGAGCTCTAGTCATTAGTTGAGTTAGTTGAATATTAGTTGAGTATTTATGACTATTGTTAACTCACTGATCTCTCAGTTAACTAGTTAATCAACAGTCATGCATGTAATTTGAATTGCCTAGTTGAGTGGATGGAAAAGGCACATTTGTATTTATAATTGTATATTGTTGAGTGTACAATGATTTTTCACTAAGGAGGTGATCAATTCCCCTTGGATTTGTACAAGGAAATAGGGAATTTCCCTATTTTTTAGGAGCTTAATTCCTCCAGGATTGCACAAGGAAATAGGAGGTCGGTTGAGGCTTGGATTGGCTAAGTGTTGGCCAGAGCAAGTCAAGAAGCAGGAGAACAATTTTACAGTGTAAGATGTGCTTCAGAGTTGAAGCAAGACATTATAATTGTTTCTCTTTCTCATCTAAATTAATGCAAAGAAGCGGAGGGGTTTTTCCTAGTTGGGTTCCCCTGTAAAATCGTTGTGTTCCTTCAATTTGGATGATTTCATATTATTGCATGCATTTCCATCATGTGTTTTCCTTTCTGCAAAATAGTAGAATAAATTTGTGTCTCTTGATTTTAGTTCAATTTCATTAGCAATAGCAAATTTATTGCAATTTCTACATTTATTTGGCTACCTCTTTGGGGCTACTTCCATAACTATGCAATTTCTTATTCAAGCCAAAAAACATGCTACATGAGTTCAAAATAGAGAGTTGGGTGAGATTGTAAACAAAGAAGGAATCTCATGGGTTATGAAGGAAAAAGTACAAGGGGGTCGAATTTGAGTGGACAAGGTAGGTCATCCATGTGACCATGGGAAATCAGACCAAACTAATATTCACCAAATGCTTCTTGCACTCAAATGTTCTAGCACCTTCTAATTATATTTTTGTGTGGTATAAAAACTTGCTTTCAACCATATGACATAGATGATGGTCATGGTGTTATGGTTTTATTAATGTTTAGTAGAAGATAATTTTTTGAATTAATGTCAATATCTATTATTATTATCTATGTTTGTAAAATAAGTGATGATGAATATCTAAAATCAAATAAAGAGATTATGATGTAAGATTGACTCAGGTACATGCAATATCTATACTACGTTCCTAGATAACTAACAAGTACAGCAAATGGCACTCATGTATCTCGATATATTTAAGTATGTCAATAGAATGGCTAGTATTTTAGTCAGTACAAACATGTAGTTGATATAACAGCCTGAAGAAATTAGGGATCAAGTGGAAGTACAACTCAGTAAGGATGATTGTCCAGTTAATTTGGAAGTTGTGGATCTAGGGAATGATCTCTCATTAGTTGTAGAGACATGCATGTGGATTGCAATTTACTAGTGAGATTATGAGAGAGCTCGTGGAATGTTGTTGAGTGATTCAATTTGGGAGATTTGTGATTCGGGAGTTGGAGGAGGTGGAAATATGGGAATATGGGAACTACACCTTTATGAGGGTTACCGTACAAGTTGATGGAGTTCAATCTACAAGATTTTGAAATGGTTAGAGAAACTAATGAAGACTCATCTACAAAAAAAAAAAAATGAAACCAAACACTTGTTAAGGAAGGGTTTTTTAGATATTAACTCCATATATTGTGGTTATTTTGTGATATTCATCAACCTAGAATAAACTTACAGTTAGATTTCAAATTTAGTCCAACTAAGCTACTTCCCAATTTTAAGTATGATTAAAATATTTTCTCACTAAATGAATTGTGTAGCTAAAATGACTTATCAATCTTAAACAAACCTTGATGTATTTAAATATAACCTTATTTATTAAACAAAATAGAGAAATTTTTTGTTATTTATAAGTTTAAAAAGAAATATCTTCATACACATATTATTATTATAAAATATAATGTAATCTATTTCACTTTCTTAAACATAATTGTATAATATAAATAGATATTGTTCTATTACTTTGTAATTTAAATTAATTTAATTAGGAAAATAAATTCAAGTTAAAGAGATTGCCAAGAAAAAGGTTTATTAATAATCTTACTACTACCCTTTGTAATTACACAATGAGAGGAAATCAACAAATGTTACATGGTTTGTATTTTTATTTTTTTTTGTTTGTTTTAATTAAAATAAGTTTATATTTTATTTTTCAATAAAATATACTCTTACTATTGTAATTACACAATGAGGGGAAATACAAATGTTACACATGGTTTGTATTTTGATATTTTTAATTATTTTTTTAATAGATAAGTTTTATATTTTATTTTTAATAAAATGACAAAGATTTAGATAGCACAAATTTTGTTGAGATTGTTTTACTTCGGGATGATGATGCATGTTTATTATTATGAGATGAGATATATAATGGTCCGTGTCATGCATGCAGTCATAATGATGACTAATCTCGTGCACGAAACCAAAATTATGGTACATTTGATTGAAATAGAGTTATGAGATATATACTTGGCCATGTCATGCATGCAGTGATAATGATGACTAATCTCATGCATGCCATCAAAATTATGGTCAATTTGGTTGAAATAGAGTTGTTAAGGCTCTGCTATTAGTAGAGTTGATTTGAATCTTTCAAAGTATGTGCTAGGTACTATTCATGTGCAGAAAGAGTTGAATTTAACTTAATCGTGGGAAACATCCAGCCAAAAAAAAAAAAAGCTTATATTTTAAACCATTTTCATTATTTATGAAGGCACCAATGACAACCATCCATGAAGGTGAAGGCAGGTGCTAAGATCCCTATCTGGTTAATAAATCTTTTCCACCTGACTTCCTCTGCTCTCTCTAGATTGAGATATTCTTCATGTGTAAAACTTCACAATTTTGATGCAGAAGAAAAATGGTTGGCAACTGTTATATATCGAACAATAATAGTTCTGGATTTTTTTAATTTCCGCCATTGTTATCACATACTTTAAAAGTTATATTAACATTTTTTTGCAAACTACTCTTATCGCCTTCCATCGATACTATTTCTTTCATATCACCTAATCTCGATTCTCAACTGCTGCCTGCATCAATTCCAAATACTTCTCTCATGGCAGGGAGATGAATACAAGAGCAGTGTCAGGGTAACACTCCCTCTGAAAGGGGTATGGATGAATTTTTAGTAACATCATGTTATTATTGAAATGTAGGAAGAGTTGAATTTAATATGATTGTAAATTTTGAGAATATTTTGAAATAAGAAGATTTGAATACAGAGCGAAATTGATTGTCTACATTGAGCAAGGAGTTTTCCAAAGGTTAGCGTAGATGCTCCTATAATAGACCTGAAACATTATCTCCGCTATGAAAGTGAGTTGGCTGAAGGATGAGATTTGATGAGAAATTTAACGTTGAACATTGTTTCAGTTATGGAAAGCAATAAGCATAGGGATTGAACATTGTTTCAGTACGTAAATCAATAAGCATAGGGATAGAATTTGATGGTCAAATTGCTGGTCACCCTGAAAAAAAATTCTACAAACCTTCGACACCTTTTGTTATAAAAATAAAAAACGGACATTAAAATTACAGAAACTGTCGAATTTAACAGGTGTTCAAGATTTGAAACTCCTACTAAGTAGGCTCATCTCCCAGCTATAGGAATTGAGAAGTTCAAGACTGAGACTGATGTCAGATCACCAAGCGTTACCGTGAAAATCACGTTGGCAATTAATGAGCGGTCATTGATGTGAAGAGATTAAGTACAGCACGGCAAAGCTATGTTGGACTTTAAGACAAAATGAGAATACCTATTTAACTTGCCTCACTGCTTACACACTAGTCAAAGGCCTTCACGTGACTGCAACTTTTCACGTGTTGCTTGTGACAATGTATTACTGTGAACCAGGGATGGAATTTCAGGTATCACAGAACCCTTTTTACAATTTTAAACGTATTTGGCAGCTGTTGAAAATTTTGAAAGGTTAAAAGTGACACGTGGAAAAAATTCTGAACCTGAAATTTGACAATTTTGAAAGGTTAAAAGTGACCCGTGGAAAAAAATACTGAACCTGAGAAATTTGACATCTATATATTTAAGTGATTTAAATGAGTAATTTCAATGATACTTACCCAATTCTAATTAGAATAAGATAAAATTAAAATTAAAAATATTGCTTTGGAAAAATTGGATAGTATACATTTTAAAGAGAAAGATATATATATAGAGTGACCATAATGAATTTTTTCTGAATTGATTATATATTTTGAATAATTTCTAATAACTATAAATAAATATATAACAATTTTAAATCATATTAAATCTGTAAATAAAAAACCCCTCTTTTGCCAAGCCTCTTTTTTTACAAAATCATGAACGTTAATCTGATATTTGGTTTTGAAAATATTTTTTCCAAATTCTTATTTAATATTAGATCTATACTTAAATTAATACTTAAAAAATAATTTTTATTCAACTTCACAAATTCTCTTTTTCGATTTTTTTGTTGGCTTTCCAACTCTATGTATATATTCTTATTTTAATTTTTCCTTTTTATACTCTCAATTATCTATATATATTCAACCAAAGTATTGGCCTCAGCTATATATTCAACCCAGTACTGGTCTCAGCATCCTATGTGACCTAATCCTGTTCAGAGCTATCCCTTCAAAGAGGCTGCCACAAAGAGTAAGACTAAACCCAGCAAAGCATATCCAATGTTTTCATCTCTGACCGAAAAGTCCAAGCCAATCCAATATTTTCATCTCTGACCAAAAAGTCCAAGCCAGCACTATTAGAAACACTGGTAAGTTAGGACATATTGCTAATTTGACATTGTGTCTGTATGAATAAATCTGTAGAGGAACTCAAAAGAATTAATTAATTTTCCAAACTTTTGTTAGATTTGGGCGAATTTAGTAACTATGGTTTAAAGAGAGATTAAGTTAGAAAATATGTCTGGTCCCCATTTTAGATTGGAAATGAGATTGTTGTGAATATAAAATAAATACAAAGAAATAATGGAATGGTGGAATTTTAGTTAGAGACAATTGGCATACATTTTATAAAAATATTTTGTGTTATAAAGTTAGATTAGTGAGCTATAGTATTTTATTTAAGGAAAATTATTTTCAAACTTATTAAAAAATGGCATATAACCCTAAAAAAAAATTAACCCTTACCAATCTACCTAAAACCTAAAGTGACAAGCATAAGAAAACAAAAAATTATCATCCAATTTCCATTTTACCAGCAAAATAAATTTAAAATTCCAAACCTGGTGTAAACAACTTCCAAATAAAATAATTCTCTGGCCAATGGACTGTCTTTCCAGCTTCAAATCTCGTATGAATTTAACAAAGATTTCGAAGTCAGATCGCTTTTCCTGTACGGTGAAACGACGTCTGGATTTTGTCCAATTCTACAGGGATCTATCATTAAAAAAAAGTTAAATAGAGTTTCTGTTGTTGTGTTGCAGAAATCCAACCAAGAGTGGAAAAGTTTGCTCGACAGGCTCAGCTGATTAAGACTATACATCCCCTTTTGCTTGACCTGCCAATGCCTTTTGTTCTGTTTCTTTTATGCTCAGAACGAATTGCCAGGATGGGGCATGTGAACTTCCTCGTGAAAGGTATCAGTAAAGCCAAAGCCGATTGGCCACCTAATGTGTGAATTAAGGGCTTGCTCTAATTGGACCCTGTTGTGATAAGTCACCATTCCCTGCTCACAGGTACTGTAATTTCTTTTTTGGCGTTGTGTATTGAGGTGGTAAATGGTAAATTTGTCCTAATTTTAAAAGGTCAATCAGTTTTTTAAAAAAAAACACGAAGGGTGTTTGAATTTTGTTTTTAGGGTGGAAATAAATATAACTTTTTAAAAGAATAACATTAAGAGTGTTTGAATTTTGTTTTTAAGGTGAAAATGGATTCAACTTTATTAGACATTTTTAAGAGATAAAATTTCAGAACTTGACCAACCTAATAGTGATTAGACATTAAAAGAAATCAAATCTTGAAACTTAACAGGATTAATTTTTTTTGTTTCATTCACTACTAAAACACCTAAAATCTTAAAACTTAAGAGCTAGATTTATTTAACTACATTTATTTATTTTGTTTCTTAACATTTAGTATCAGAGGTAGTTTATTGCAGATTTTTCTTCACTATATTTTCGGATATACGGTCCAAGACATTTAAGGTTTCTGCAGCCTCCTGAATTACATCCCAAATAGGAGACCTTGAGAAAACTGTCATAACTTTATTTCTTAGCATAAGATTGAAATTTCATAAGAAGTTACAGAAAAAAGGATGACCTATAATTTATTGTATATTGGTTTCAGGTCTTAAGGTTGAAATAGTAACATGTGGCACATCCTACAAGTTCGCTCTACTGAACGAGTCTATAATTAAGTCATCACGGGAGATTGGACATATCTCTTTCTTCAGGAATCCAACTTCAATCAGACTTGTGGGGTTAGAAGGAGGACTTAAAGGGATATCACAGGTAGAAATTTCAGAACTTAAAGATCTGAAATTACAAAGTTACAGTGGTTTCAAGATCGAGATCCTAAAATCAAGAAAAATTGATATGAGGAAATTTGGTGGCAAGGATCCAGTAAATTGGATACTACATATGGAGCAATATTTTGATCTACATGAGGTGCAACTGTTACAAAAGGTACTTATTGCATATTTATGTTTTGAACCGAATCAATTTTTATGGTATGAAGGGCTTTGTTCTCGTAAACCATTTGTCACATGGTCAATTTTCACAGAGGAAATGATAGCACATTATGAGGATACAAAGAGAAACACCTTCTTTATCCAATTGATAAATCTCAAACAAAAGGGTTCAATAGCAGAGCAGATTGACGACTTTCAAAAATTGAATATAAGGGTAAATGATATTCCAAAGAAGCAGAGGGTTGATGTCTTCATAAGGACTTTGAAATATAGCATCCAACATGAAGTTTGCCTTTGGTAACCTGATTCATTGGAGAAGGCATACAAGTTGCTGTTGGACACCTAATCCTAAAGGGTTAGCGTGGAAGCCGAATGGACAAAGTAGTTCAAGAGACCTTGGGATGTGAATCCCAACGGTCACATAATGTACCATAAATATACATCATTTGTGAATAAAAAATACAATGCATGATTTATCTTTCTATTGTTCCCGCTGTCCATGTCTGTTTAACATGGTATCAGATCCATGATGAGTGGCCTGTTTTCCCTGAGCAACTGATCTGAGTTGCCTTGAATAGTGCTGGCCCAGTTTTCATTACTTGAAGAACGCCTGCCTGCCTGCCTGAAGCTGCACACCTAATTTCTAAAGGAAACGCACAGGTCCCAGAAATAGTTGTAACTCCTGCTGTCCTGAAAGCTGCTCAGTCCTGAGCGCTACTCTGACATTGACTGCACTATAAGCGTTTTTCATTCAACGCACGCTGCCTGACAGAGGTCGGAGCATTTCAATTCGAATAATAGCGTTGTCTGCTGCCCCATCTGTTACGCAGCACCTGGTATCGGACAAGGTATGTAACGTTTGAAGGTCTGCCTGCAACACCTGCAATAAGAAATGGTATTTTGAATGCACCGTTTGACCCACCTCGATATTTTATTTGTCTTCCTTCCCATAATATACTGACCGCAAGTCTGCCATGAGTCTGCCATGATGATCAACATCTCCGCAGCGTTTTCGTTGTCCCATTTTTCATTTACAGAGAATCACTTGCCCTCTCTCCGGATTGTCTAAATAATTTCCATTGTGCATTGAATCATCCACTGTCTAAACAGTGAAGAGCTCCTGGTTACTTAAGCGGCCAGCAAAATATTCTCCATGCTCGTTGGTTTGTGCCGTGATAGGGATTTAACAATTTAGGAGCAGTGGGCAGTGGTTAATTTAACGGTTTCGGAGGGATTGTAAGAAGGTTGCCTTCCATTTCATCATGCCGCCCTGGCTAGCCCGAAGTTAAGCGCCAAGCCCAGTCGAGGAGGAGGAGAGTATAGCGCACAACGTGTGTTCGAAAATAGTGAGGAAAGTGGGAATTGTGACGAGAAATGTGAGTTCCCCAGTTCTTCGTCAAGTGATCGTCCGGAATGTTCCCTGGTCAAAGAATTAGAGGATGAGTATCGAGCTCTGAGGCGTGATAACTTGGTTCTACTGGAGGAACTGGCCTCTCTAACGGAAGAGGTGATAGAACTTCAAAGAGACATCAGAAATATTGAAATGGAGAAACATGCACTTCTGGACAAGTTGGTGGTGGTGTCCAATCTTCCACTTGAAAACAAATAATCAAAAACCTGAACTGGTCATGCTAAAGGGTTCGGTTGAAGATCAAGATTTCCAATTTCGCAGTTAAAAACAGTTAATTAAAATATCAGTCAATTTGTGTTTTAATATCAGTTTTTCTCCTGCTCGACTTGGCTATCAGGTTGGACAATGCGCATAGATACTGAGCGATATGAACTAAAATACATACTTATGCACATGGAGAGATAGAGTAAGTGCGTTGATGTGTGAGATTGGAGCTGGTGCGTTCTCAGTCAAGGTTCAATGGTTGGTTAGAGGATTTTATAGTGCGCTGATGTTTTGAGCAGAAACCGTGCTTGTCGCATCGACACGTGGACATAATCTCATCGAAATTTACTTTATTGATTTTATTAGGTAGCCGATAGCTAATCAATTTGTTACAATGAAAAGATGAAACTGCTGCATGGCAGTCTGCGTGAAGGATTAAAGTTACCAAGGTGCAGGGACAGAGTGGGTTTAAACTTAATACTCTGTGTGTAGAAGTTTGACAGCACATTGAAAATCCAGAAGTTGGGTTGAGATTCTCAATTTCAAATTGAATCAACCGAGTCCAGATTGCTCTGCGTTGAGCAACAATTCAATACCAAAATAGAACGTTGATCTTGTGTGCACCTAGCAAATAGGTCTTGATCAATGTGCGGTCCGAATCCAAAGAGAAAAATCGTTGGAGTAGAAATACGATGTGAAGGAAATCGCCCAACAGGTTAAGAAATGCACCTGTATTTATATATGCTTGAATGGATTTGGATTGTGTTTATCAGAAGTTTGAAGAGAGTGGTGCTATCATATACTGTGTAACGTATAACATACATGGTATTAAATTTATACATCAAATGCAGTGCCAAATGCCGTATTATTATGACATTTTTGTAAGAAAATATATATGGTGCTGGATGTGCTAAATGCTATAGCAAATTCTCATCACGCTTTTATATATGGTGTTAGATATATAAGTAAAATGCAGCAGCTAATTCTTAAATTTGCTTTTTGAAGAAAATTAGACATGAAGAAGGAAATTATGAAAGGATAATTTTGAGAGCAAGTCCTTATCATATCAATCTATATCGGACTGACATGAAATATTTCGCATGAATATATAGCTATAAAGAACAGTCTGTTTAAACGGTGCTGCTGTGTATACGCATTGGGTATATCAAAAACTTGTATTCTAAAAAGTGAATTTGAAGCAATTTTGGAGACATTCTTGAAGCAGTTCTTGTAGAGATTTTGGAGCAGCTTCTTGTAGAGATTTTGCATGATTTCCATAACAGTCAGATGCTCTGAAGTTTGAAGTTGAGGACAGCGCTCATCTTCACATTTTTTTCAGATCTTGTAGTAAGAGTACAATAT
>APFE030693518.1:47858-81714 GCA_000404065.3 Pinus taeda | reverse complement strand
TGGAAGAGTTCCGGGAACAAAATTGAGAAAACTTCCTCTAGCAGAAGACTCCAGCTTCTTGCCATCTTTGGAAGAGTTCCAGGAATTGCATTAAGCATTCCAGAGTTGTTGGTCATCCTTAAACCATCACAGGTTGAGACTTCCCTTTTCAGGTTGAAGTTTTACCTTTTATGCAGGGTGAGGCCTCCCTTTTATGGTTCAAGGTTTCCCTCTTTAAAACAATAGGATCACTTCCTCTAGCAGAAGACTTACAGCTTCTTGCGAAGTTTGGAAGAGTTCCGGGAACTGAACTAAGCGTTCCAATGTTGGTGGCTATCCTTAAACCACCGCCCTTTTTTACCAACATTTCATAGAGCACATTCAGCCTAGTGCTGCCATGCATTATTGCACATTTTGTATTACAGCTCTTCTCTTGGACTCATACATAACCCTTCGGATTAAGGGGGGGAATGTTGGACACCTAATCCTAAAGGGCTAGCGTGGAAGCCGAATGGACAAAGCAGTCCAAGAGACCTTGGGATGTGAATCCCAACGGTCACATAATGTACCATAAATATACATCATTTGTGAATAAAAAACACAATGCATGATTTATCTTTCTATTGTTCCCGCTATCCATGTCTGTTTAACAGTTGCCAAGAAAAGTGGAAAGCAAAATTATGGCAACAAGGAAGTCTACCCCTCACAACTATAAAGATGGAAGTGTTGCTTCTCCTAGCCTTCCACAACCTGCAAGGTTGACACCAAAACAATTGGAAGAAAAAAGAGAAAAATTGTTTTGTTACAATTGTGATAGCAAATACATTAAAGGTCATAACTATGCTGAGAAGAAATTGTTTTACATAGATTGTGAAGAGGAGGAATAAAATGATCAAGAAACGTTAGAATAAGAGGTTATACATTGGGAACCAACCCTAGAGAATGAACAAATGAGTCCAACCATATCTTATATTGCATTGCCAGGAATTACCACTCCTCAAACTCTCAAGATAGAAGGACATATCAAGAAGAAGAAGGTTTAAGTAGTGAAATATCAGGAAGAAAAGGATCGAGAAATGTCAAAAGAAAAGGATACTTACCAAGAACCAACCCCGGAGAAAGAAGAAATGAATCCGACCATATCTTGTAATGCATTGGCCGGAATTCCATTCCTCAAACTATAAAGATAGAAAGACATATCAAGAAGAAAATGGTAATAGTGTTGACTGATTCGTGTTGTACCCATAATTTTATTCATTGTAAAATAGCCAAGGAATTGAATTGCTTCCTATATCTATTACCAAAGTCAAGTGACGGATGCAAGTGGAGGAACAATAAATTGCTCTGGAAAGTGCCATTATATCAGGCTATCCATGAGAGAATATGTATTGAATAGCCTAATGCTTTCCATTCCTATGGGTGGTGCTGATATTGTACTAGGAGTCCAATGGCTAAAATCCTTGGGTACAATAGCTTTTAATTTTCAATAACTTTTCATGAATTTTTTCAGAAGGAAAAGAGGTTGAATTAAGGGGTATCTCATGGAAACTGGGAAAGATAATAAACTCTAACTGAATGAAAAAGCTTCTAAAGAAAGAACAACGAGGCGTAATTGCACGATTATGTTTGCTAAAGGTTTGCACATCGAAATCATCTACTTCTCCAAAGGTCCAAAAATCCTTGTACAATCATTCCAATGTATTTGAGACTCCCAAAGGCCTCCCACCTATTCGTGATCATGATTATGCTATTTATTTGATTCCAGGAAGTGTTCCCCCAAACATCAGACCTTACCTAATGGGAAGACACGTAAAGGTAAAAATGGATCATGATAGTCTTAAATACTTTTTAGAATAAAGATTATCTTCAGAAGAACATAAAAAAATGAGTCACAAATATGTTGGGTTATGACTTTGAAATCATATACAAAAAAGGGGAGAAAAATGTTGATGCAAATGCACTCTCAAGAAAGGATGAGGATGTGGAAGCAATTTTTTGTGCCATTTCTATTATCCAACTAGATTGGATAAACGAAGAAAAGGATGAATGAACAATGATGAAGAACTGTGGGCACTCATTCAAAAGTTGCAGAAGATCTTAGTTCAAACAATATTTCCAGAACTTGATGAAGAAAAAAAACATATTGCAACCCGAACGAGTCACAGAAACAAGAAATCGACAGCTACGAAATCGATCAATTTTAGAGTATCTCATCAAGTGGAAAAACTTAACCGTTGATGATTCCACATGGCAGGAAGAGAATTTTATACAAAAGCATCCATAACTACTCAAGCATTGAGGACAACACTTTTTGAAGGAAGAGGGGCATGTTAGGTCCCTATACTACTAGTGTAACCCCTTATTGTTATTAGTGAAACCCCCTTATTATATTGTTGTGCCCATGTAGTCCCCATATTGTTACTATTGTGCTCCATAGAAGCCCACTATTGTTATTGTTGTGCCCTTACATTATAATTGTTATGTCAACTCTCATTATATTATGACCCCTTAAAATCCTATATATAGAAAGGAGGTATTGTCATTTGTATCATCCAATAATTGTTCATTTGTGTAATGTAAAGGAGGTTTTCCCCTCGAAGAGGCTTATTTCTAAGGCATTGATCTATCTTTTTTATCTTTTTGTGAGATGGTTTCATAACATAGTCCCTAACAAATAAGTTTGAATTAAAATGTATGTTAACTTTGAAATGGACTAATAAAAAATCCTTGATAAAAAATAGAATAAAAATTTACAAGGAATATAAAGTGTTATAAGAAGAAAATAGAGAAAAATAATTTCATGTAAACTGAATATTAGAATCGAATTAAATCTTCCCTAATGATCATATAGGTTTGAGTAATGAATTTTTTTTATATTTTTATGTCGTTTCATTAAATAATAATAATGAGTTCATATACATTAACTAATAATAAGCAATATGAAGTGAGTATAGCTTAAATGATCATGATGTATATCCTAAAACCTTTGGCTATCAACATGTATCTATGGGATTTTTAGCTTCACGGTTCTTCCCTTCATCTAGAGCTCCTTCATTGTGTCGCCATCACTACATATCTATTAATCCATGAGAATTTTTTTGCAACATGGTTCTTTCCTCCAAGGTGATTCCATCGTTTAAGATCACCTAAGATTTTTTATTTTTCTAAGGACACTCTCAAGGGGTACCCTCTATCTGCATGTGGGAGCTAATGACTTTGCCTTTACACTTGCATTCATAATCCAAGATCGAACAAGATTCCATCTCGTCTCAATGCAACTAAATTGGGGTAGGAAGATTCAAGAAGGGATTTTCCTCAAAGATTATGGTATAGCCAAGGATGCCTTAATCCTCACATTCTCAAGATTGAATAAAGGAGCCAAATGCTAGGGTGTGCCCTTTCCCTCCTAGCCACAATCCTTTAAGGATGATCTAAATCCAAGGCTCTCGCAATCAACTCCCAAATATCTCTCAAGGCCAACCTTCATTGTAGAACAAGTGAAATATATTATAGAACTAAAAATGGAAGACCCCCAATCCAATATTTTTATCTTGTCCTACGAACAAAATGACATAGCCCACTATTTTAATTAGATCTAGCCATCAACATCCGTGCTCTAGGAATGCGTGCATGAAGCCTCACCCAAGAATAAGGATTTTAATTTCATTTGAAGGGAATCCTTATGGTTTATTTCAAAAATCTAAGATCATCAAAGAGAGTTTTATCAAGGATGCTAGTTTTGGGGATGCTCTAGGCTCTCCTTTTAATAATGGTTCCTAAATGCAACCCTTTACCATGACAACTTTGGCCACTCTAGTTTGGGTAAGACTTCCTAATACTACCATTCTCTTGTTAAGTTTAGATGTCTTGGCTTCTATAGGAAACTCTTTAGTTAGTTTTTCTTAACATAGATACAAACATGATTGAGATGGGTATTGTAACCGTTGCACACATCTATGTCGAAATATATCTTATCAAAGTGCTACATGATAGGATCCTTATCAATTTGAATGGCATAACCTTTTCGTATCCAATGGATTACAAAACATAGGTTTCTGATGTAGGTCCTTTCAATAGCGAGGTCATATCTAGAATTCTTTCCCTTCTTCTCAAGGGTATTCCCATCCACTTGATGTTAGGAAAACTAATTGAGGATGGAAAGACCCAAAGGGATATAATAATTCATTATCTCACAAGAAATATAACATGCAACAACAAAAGAAACTACAACCATATATGGTCCTTCAACCTTAGCTCAACGTCTAATAGTGCCAACTCATCGCATAGACTTTGTGATCCCTCCTCCTCCTTGTTTTTCTTCCATGAAACTCGAACCTAGGTTAGGGTCTTAGAATATCTGAAACTACCAATCCAAATGTCATAACTAACTATTTTGCATAGTGGAATATAAATAATAGTAAATCAACTAGTGCATAAAATAAATTTTTTACACTTTTTCAATAATTCAACTTTGTTATATTAACAAAACATAATACAATTGTCTAGGGCTACTGTACCAGGGACGATCGCCCTCATACATCCACTCACACAAGAATAAAAATGATCTAGATCTTGGGGGAAGGCCCCCCCGAGATCTAACAAAATTGAAATGTCTGAAGAAAAGAGGAGAACATACAGTAAACAAAACCACAAAGAAACTTTATTTTTAATAAAATGGAGAATAAATGCAAAATTTACATTATGGTGGACCACTTTTCCTTTTACAAAATGTGACTTGTTACTTATACCATTTTTTAGTTACAATACCACAGGTAAATTCCATGGGTGCGTAAATACCATGGGTTAATGAATACCATGGGTAGATGTCACTTATAATACCATGGGTAGATAAATACCATGGGTGGATGAATACCATGGGCGGATGCCACTTATAATACCATGGATAAATTCCATGGGTGGATGAATACCATGGGTAGATTCCACTTATAATACCATGGGTGGATAAATACGATGGGTGGACGAATACTATGGGTTGATTCCACTTTCCATTTAGATCTTTCTTCCTCCTTGAAGAAGTAATGGTCCCCATTGAATGAAGTACCTTCCTGAGGAGCCTTTTTTTAATATGAAGAGGCATTGAAGAGAATGGTTTTTTTGGGTTAACCCATAAAGATAATGAACGAAGTTTCGAGGATAGAGATACCTTGTAATGCTTGTGACCAATTGTGATACTAATAGTGTGTGACCTAGCAAACGGAATTTGATAAAGTGTGGGTTTGTGGATGATCCATATTACACTGTATTTTTTCACGCCTCCTGCACTTCCCCATGTCATACACTGGAGTGCCCGAAACTTGGAAATTTTGCAATGTACCCATCTTGATATGCAATCCAGATCCTCCCTAAAGACTTGATGAAAACTTGCCTCGATATTTCCCTGAAGAAGTAAGCTCAAAACCCTAATTGCAAGGT
The DNA here is from genome assembly GCA_000404065.3 of Pinus taeda. Taxonomy (NCBI): domain Eukaryota; kingdom Viridiplantae; phylum Streptophyta; class Pinopsida; order Pinales; family Pinaceae; genus Pinus; species Pinus taeda. The sequence continues at coordinate 76,302 of APFE030693518.1, read as the reverse complement.
CAACGCGATTGTGACAATGATAACTCGTGTTGAGGGCGAGTTTCACTATACTAGCCTCGCTCGGCCAGTACACATTTTACTTGGATACCCGCATTGATCCCTAAAAGGAAAGTTTTCCTAAAGAGGACAAGAACATTTGTGATATAGAGGCTTCTATAACGACGAGCTTGAGGTTGTTCGTTTTGGATGTGGTTGAATTCTCCCAATATTTCCATTTGATATTATCCCTATGAGCTACCTCCTTGAGATGAGGGCCTTCACCGATATTTGGAAAGATCCTAACTCCCTCTCCCTGCTTATATATTCATTCTCTCCCATTCCCAAATGGTTGGTCTTTGATTATTTGCACTCTTTTGTTGAGATAGTGCCTACATGCTACTCATTTGGCTTGGAGAAGGAGTGCTTGGAGAGCTTGAGCTTGGACTTGGACATTCACTCAAGGAGGGCTTATTGACATCAAGTCTTGGTCGTATGCTTCCTCTTTTATTCATTAATATATGCAACTGTTGGTTCACTTTCCATAAATGTTTTTGTTAATACATCATTTATCGTAATGCTTTTCAATCTATTAAGTGGATTACATTCAATTATGCTTGTTGCACTTGTATGATTTCTTGTGTTTTTGGTCTCTTGTGTAGGTATTCAAACACTGTGAGAAGCAGAGATGAGCCTGAAGAGTGAACGATCAAGATCTTCGACAAAGGAGTGCCTTATAGCATCAAAATGAGGTAGGTCTCCTTCCTCTTCTCTCATTTCGATTGTAATTTAGGAAATTGTCTTTTAGATTGTCATGTAGGTTGCTAGTCCTACTCATTGGGCTAGGGGGATTGTCTCTCTCTGCAGAGAGGATTTACCTAGATAATACCCATAACCGTGAGAAATGAAGATCGAAGGATAGAGATACCCTGTAATGCTTATGACCAAATGTGGTACTAATAGTGTGTTTCCTAACAAATGGGCTTCAATGAAAAGGGTCTTGTGTAGTTGACCCATAACCTTGGGTTTATGGGTGACCCATAATTGTGATTCCTATTAGTCTACTTGGTAAAAGTATGGTGGATTATTTGGTAGATTCTCTTATCCAATTAGATGTTGTAAAGGCTTCTTTCACATTATAGACCTCTTGCTGCAACTTTTCTTATAACTTCTGCTAGAGGGGATGAAGTTCAATTCTATCAAAGACCCATTTGAGGTATTAAAGAGATATTTCCATTGATATAAGACATCTGCAATTTGATGACCTTTGGAGTGAGAAAAGGATTCTATAAACACATCGTTTTGTGACTATGAAACGATCCAGACATATGTAACTTCAATTTCTCATATCTCTCAAACCGGGAAACAAAATCAAATTCCATAAAAACTCCATTTGAGATAACAAAAAATAATTTCAAATGAGTTATTTTGAAACTTATAAAATGCATTGTGGAGGTCATAACACTTGCATAAAGTTTGTTGAATATTGTTGCAAAACTTTGAAACTAAATATGATTCAAACCCTCATTCCCATGGAACTGTAAACTAATTATGATACCATTGATCAGGATCTTGGGGGGAGGTCCTCAAGGTCTAAAAAAATTGAAATGTTAGAAGAAAAGAGGAGAAAATACAGTAAACAAAGCCATAAAGAACCCTTTCTTATAAAAAAAATTAAGGTAACAAAGGGCTTGTTATTTATAACCTTTTTTAGTTACAATACCATGGATAAATTACGTGGGTAAATGAATACCATGGGTAGATTCCATTTACAATACCATGGGTGGATAAATACCATGGGTGGATAAATACCATAGGTGAATGAATACCATGGGTTGATGCCACTTACAGTACCATGGGTAAATACCATGGGTGGATAAATACCATTGGTGGATGAATACCATGGGTTGATGCCACTTTCCATTCATATCAACAAAATAGGGCTTCTCGTCAATAACTATGACAACCAAACTTCCCTGAACAAGATACACTGACTGTCTAGCTGATGTATTCAACAATCACAATTGCCTTGATCATACCTTGAACACATTTGTTGGTCCTTCTAATCCCAATCTCCAACACTACCTCTATCAAGGATCTTGTTCCTTTAGTTTATTGAACATGAATCTCCAATCTACCCTCTAGATGATCATTCATTAATCAATGCCTCAACACATAGGAACTCATGTTGAGTAGTTCACAACCCTATTTGTGAACAACTCTAGATTGCCCACCACTGCTCCTCAACTCCTTTGGGACTTCTTCCCTCTATTGCCTTCATGTGTTGCTCCAATGAAGACAAAATGTGGGTTGAAGGGCTGCCACCTATTACTGTTGAATGTCATTCTCCAACAATAAAATTGGGTTGATCCAACTGCTCACTTAGCTCTCCTTATTCCTTCAAGGTATCAATACTAGAGCTACTCCAAAACATTTCCTCTCATAGTAGATCTGAAATCCTTCTTTGTTTTGCACTTAGGGCCTCCTTGGGAGCCTACTTCTTTACCTCCAATAGCATTAAGACACACAAAACAAATATTTCCTATATTAGGACTATACATCCTCTAGAAACCATTCAACTTAAACACATCAACATACCTCATGAGTTGGTGTACCTATATTTTAGGTTTTGTGGTTTGGTTAGGCTGATATTTGTCCACGAACTCAACCCTATATGCAGTCTCCTCCAAAACCCTCACAAAAAAACCCATAATTTCTCCAAAAGTACTTAGTCTTCCTCCTTCTATACTCTTTCCTCCAAACAGTCATGAAAAGACACAAACCAATGCTATTTTCTACTTCACTGGGGTCCTCAAATCTACGACCTATTTCATATGAAATTTTTCAATGAATAGTTGCACTTGGATGATCCATTTGAAGTCTATGATATCCTTTATTTATATGCTTCTTTGTGGTGTGACATTTAGCCCTTAAGGGCACTCTTTACACTAGGTTGACTTGTCACTTTTAACAAAATAACCACACTTAAACATACACAAATTAATATCTCACTTTGTAGACCTCCACTCTTGGTGCTTGAAGGTTCCCCTTGCTCCTTTAAAGGTTCTCTTACATCTCCAAGGTTCAAATCAACAAAAGGAATCATGGTTTTGCCCCAATGCCTTTGGGTGGAAAACCTCCACCTTGGGTTCAAAGCCCACAAAACCCTTTTGTCGTACCCATTTCTCCACAACCCTGTATCGTAGGGCTTGGAGTACCTCCCAAGCTACAAATCTCAAATCTCAACACTCCTTTGCCATCTCCCCACTCTCATTCAAATCCTTTGGATGTAGAAGAAAGAGATACAACCATGATCTTGGTTTCATCCACGAGTGGACATAAACATCTTCACAAATTAGATCGCTTGGATAGTGATAAGGAAGACTGTTGTAGATCTCCCAGAAATGGAAATACATTAGACATTACATAAGTCAAATTGAAATTAATAATAATAACAACCAAAGAACAAATCAATTTCTATAGTTCCACTTTGTCGGGGGCTAATACAATTCATGACCTTTAAAATAGAAAATATTTTCACATCATATGCTTCCATATTTTCAATATAAATTAATAATAACTTGCATACATGTATGCTATGTGTTTACCATCCAATTTGTGTGTTTTAAAATATAAAATAAAATTGAAATACTGTAAGAAGGCGATTAATCCTAGTTTACTATAAAAATATTTATTTCTAAAAAAAAAAAACATTCTTCAATTAAAACCAACCAACTCTCTAGGCTTTTAGAGTTTTTTTAATTTCTTGGTAAATTTTCTTTTCCATTAAGAGAGTTACCAACACTCTCACTAAATCACAATTTGAAAATATTTGTTACAATACCAATCTTCCTAACAATTTTAATTTTTTTTTTTTTTTTAAGTAAATCAAATAATTTGTTACACTTTTTAAGAGTTAATAAATTTAATTTAATTTCAATAAATCTTAACTATCATTTATTATTTATATATTTTAGTTAATTATTCAAAATTTTAATATTTATAAACTATATATCATTTAAAAAATTAAAAATTATTTTTAAAGTATACTTCAAAATTATTCACCTTTATATTTAAATCATATAAAAAATGACATTAAAATGTTCCAAGCAAGTCAAACAATTGTATAATTTTCATTTATAATAATCCTATATATTAACATTTGTTTCATCAAATTTATAATATCTAAAAAGTTTAAAGAATTTTAAATTGTTTATTAATATAAATAAATAAAAGTTACTCATATCAAATTTTTTTTTTTTTAAATACTAGTATAGATCTACCTTAATTCTGGATCTAGTGAGCATTGAGAAAGATCAAATCTCTCTATATGAAAAGCTCTTTTTAAGTGTAAACCTTGAGGAAAGGTTTCTACTTCAAGAGATTTGATTCATCTTAGTTCTTGCTATGTTTTTAAGTGTAAACCTTGAGGAAATGTTTCTACTTCAAGAGATTTGATTCATCTTAGTTCTTGTTAGATCTAGAGTTCATATGGATCTATGTTGGTTTTGAACAACATGCTAATAAAATGTTTTAAGCATAAGAAATTTTTAATTTCACTTATGTTATATAATATATACATAGTTGAAGTTCAAGTGTTCTGTTTATGATTCACATTCTCCACATTAAATTGTTAATACATGTCACTTTCATATTTGAAAATAGAAAACACATATCCATGAGATATACTTTATATATACTTATGTGTGTGTATGTGTGTGTTCAAATATTTTATTTATGGCCAAAACTGTAACACTAATGTACAACATCCCCCTCATACTGAGTTGCAAAGCGTCGCTCAGTGCAATAACCATGCTAAAATAAAATTGGTAGAGATATTAACTCTTACTTTGTCTAGTGGTTATTGTGTGATATTCATCATCATAAAATAAATTTGTTAATTAGTTAGATTTGAGAGATTTAGTCCAAGTTCTAGTTTTGGATATGGTTAAAATATTTTCTCAGCTAAACATATTTTGTAACTAAGATAGTTTATCTATCTTAAGCAAACCTTGATGTATTTATATGTAACCTTATTGATTGATAATATACATAGGAAAATTTATTATTTTGGTATCATAACTAATTTGGGCTTAACACTCTCATGAGGGACTAGGAAGATGCCAAGGCCTTGATAGTTGATCCTCTGTAGGATTAGTATGTTAAAGTAGATTATTTATTTTGTGATTGATTGTTGGTGTGGGAAAAATTTTGTGTCCTTGTGAGGGTTGATTTTATGCTACAACAATACGAGGAGAGTGAAACAAACACTTAATGGTATGCCATTGTTCTAATCCATGATGGTGATTCCCATTTTTAGATTTATTTTGGCTTTTCTTTGATTTGTCATAAGTCTCAATTATTGTTAGTTAACTGAGCTCTAGTCATTATTTGAGTCAGTTGAAGGTCAACTGAGTAGTTATGATTACTGTTAACTCACTGATCTCTCAGTGAACAAGTAAATCAGCTAAAAATAGACCCAATCATGTATGGAATTCAGATTTTCTAGTTGCATGGAAGGAAAAGGCAGATTTGTATTTATAATTATATATTTTTGAGTGTACAGTGCTTTTGCAATGATTAGGTGATCAATTCCCCTTGGGGTTTTGTAAGGAAATAGAAGGTTGGTTGAGGATTGAATTGACTAAGTGTTTCCTAGAGCATGGAAGGAAGAAGGAGAACAATTTTATAGTGCAAGGTGTGCTTCAGAGTTAAATCAATACATTGTAATTGTTTCTCTTTGTCATTTGAATTAATGCAAAGCAGCAGAGGGGCTTTTTCTAGTTGGGTTTCCCTGTAAAACAATTATGTTCCTTATGTTTCGATGGTTTCATATTATTGCATGTGTTTCTATCACGTTTTTTCCTTTCCACAGAATAGTAGAATAAATTTGTGTCTCTTGATTTCAGTTCGATTTCATTACCAGTAGAAAATTTCTTGCAATTTCTACATGGTATCAGAGCCTTAGAAGACCACATAGAAACCTTATTCCATATCTTCTCTAAGAGAAATTTCAATTTGCAGATTTTTTGGTGCATATTCTCTTTAGTGCAGGAAAATTGTCTTTTAACGGATTGAGGTTAGAGTATGCATTGGAGGGCACCTCCAATTTGTGTGCATGGAAAGACAAGATGGAAGTTGTCTTAGTTGATAATGGAGTATGGGAATATACATAAACTCGAATTCCAAAACTAGTAGTATTAGATGCAAAAGTACTTGCTCAATGGAACAAAGACATAATAAGAGTGAGGAGGATTATGATGGAAGGTGTGAGAGATCATGTGGTTTCGAACTTGCATGGAAAGGAGACTCATTTTGCAATGTGGAAAACTCTCACAAATCTATTCGAAACCAGCAGTGATGCCAGGAAATTGGCTTTGAGAGATAAACTCAGGAGCATTCAAATGCAGAAAATAAAACCATTCCACGATACCTCTCCAAATTCACTCTGGTTCGAGATGAACTTGGAGGAGTAGGAGAAAATGTGCCATCTTATGAACTTATGATCTTAGCACTCCTTGGCCTTCTGAAATCATATCATAGCTAGCAGGATTCAGTTATTGGAAGAGACAAGCTACCATATTGGGAAATATTTTGGTGTGATTTGGCGCAAGAGGAGATCAGAAGAAACACTAAAGATGGTATCACATCCATTGTAGATGAGGAATAATATTGTTCTCTAATTGGCAAAGGAAAGAAGGTCGAAGGCATTAAGGCCCAAGCTAAGGCAAAATCCATCTAGAATAATGGGAAGAAGAATGACCTCAACAAAAAATAATGTTTTCATTGCCATGAATATGGAAACTATGCAACTAAGTGTTTATAGAAGGAGCCTACAGCAGGAGCAGGAGGAGATGCTTTGGCATCTTAATTCGAGTTAGTTTTCACCCTCTTTTCTTGCACGACAATCGTAGTGAGAGGAAGTGAGTGGTACCTAGATTCTGGTGCCTCATATCATATGGCATGAAACAAGCAATAATTTAGTAGCCTAGAGGAGAAGGAACAATGCCAATTGATGCAGTCAAATCTTGAGCGACAGTTGTAGAGGCTAGTAGTGGTCCAAGACTTAGAAGATAGTTGCACTCATGACATAGTTGATTCAGTATTTTGGATGCTTCTTAGTTGTAATTTTTGTAGTAGCAACAACGATAGTGAGAGGGAGTCTTATTACAGTACATTCCTACAGGAGCAAGATTGAGGTTGTGCAAAACCCTTTTCTTACTAAGAGGGAGTGTTGAAGTTATAGCAAGAAAAGGATTCATTTGACTAGTACCTTATTCAAATGGAGAAAATTTGATTTTCCACATAAGGAGGATGACTTAGATTGCAGTTAGCTAGAGTGACATGACCTTGTCTACTAGTTAAGTCAGTAAATTCAAGTTTGTAGGCTAGAAGTAGAGTTGTACATGAGTTGATTGCTAAGATCTAGCAGTCTAGTTGAGTTATTGTTAGTTGAACTCAGTTAACTGAGCTCTAGTCATTAGTTGAGTTAGTTGAATATTAGTTGAGTATTTATGACTATTGTTAACTCACTGATCTCTCAGTTAACTAGTTAATTAGCAATCATGCATGTAATTTGAATTGCCTAGTTGAGTGGATGGAAAAGGCACATTTGTATTTATAATTGTATATTGTTGAGTGTACAATGATTTTTCACTAAAGAGGTAATCAATTCCCCTTGGATTTGCACAAGGAAATAGGGAATTTCCCTATTTTTTAGGAGCTTAATTCCTCCAGGATTGCACAAGGAAATAGAGGTTGGTTGAAGCTTGGATTGGCTAAGTGTTGGCCAGAGCATGTCAAGAAGCAGGAGAACAATTTTACAGTGTAAGATGTGCTTTAGAGTTGAAGCAAGAAATTATAATTGTTTTTCTTTCTCATCTAAATTAATGCAAAGAAGCGGAGGGGTTTTTCCTAGTTGGGTTCCCCTGTAAAATCATTGTGTTCCTTCAATTTGGATGATTTCATATTATTGCATGTGTTTCTATCATGTGTTTTCCTTTCTGCAAAATAGTAGAATAAATTTGTGTCTCTTGATTTTAGTTCAATTTCATTAGCAATAGCAAATTTATTGCAATTTCTACATTTATTTGGCTACCTCTTTGGGGCTACTTCCAAAACTATGCAATTTCTAATTCAAGCCAAAAAACATGCTACATGAGTTCAAAATAGAGAGTTGTGTGAGATTGTAAACAAAGAAGGAATCTCATGGGTTATGAAGGAAAAAGTACAAGGGGGTCGAATTTGAGTGCACAAGGTAGGTCATCCATGTGACCATGGGAAATCAGACCAAAATAATATTCACCAAATGCTTCTTGCACTCAAATGTTCTAGCACCTTCTAATTATATTTTTGTGTGGTATAAAAACTTGCTTTCAACCATATGACACAGATGATGGTCATGGTGTTATGGTTTTATTAATGTTTAGTAGAAGATAATTTTTTGAATTAATGTCAATATCTATTATTATTATCTATGTTTGTAAAATAAGTGATGATGAATATCTAAAATCAAATAAAGAGATTATGATGTAAGATTGACTCAGGTACTTGCAATATCTATACTATGTTCCTAGATAACTAACGAGTACAACAAATGGCACTCATGTATCTCGATAGATTTAAGTATGTCAATAGAATGGCTAGTATTTTAGTCAATACAAACATGTAGTTGATATAACAGCCTGAAGAAATTAGGGATCAAGTGGAAGTACAACTCAGTAAGGATGATTGTCCAGTTAATTTGGAAGTTGTGGATCTAGGGAATGATCTCTCATTAGTTGTAGAGACATGCATGTGGATTGCAATTTACTAGTGAGATTATTAGAGAGCTGGTGGAATGTTGTTGAGTGATTCAATTTGGGATATTTGTGATTCGGGAGTTGGAGGAGGTGGAAATATGGGAATATGGGAACTACACCTTTATGAGGGTTACCGTACAAGTTGATGGAGTTCAATCTACAAGATTTTGAAATGGTTAGAGAAGCTAACGAAGACTCATCTACACAAATAAAAAATGAAACCAAGCACTTGTTAAGGAAGGGTTTTTTAGATATTAACTCCATATATTGTGGTTATTTCGTGATATTCATCAACCTACAATAAACTTACAGTTAAATTTCAAATATTTAGTCCAACTAAGCTACTTCCCAATTTTAATAACGGTTAAAATATTTTCTCACTAAATGAATTGTGTAGCTAAAATGACTTGTCAATTTTAAACAAACCTTGATGTATTTAAACATAACCTTATTTATTAAACAAAATAGAGAAATTTTTTGTTATTTATAAGTTTAAAAAGAAATATCTTCATACACATTATTATTATTATAAAATATAATGTAATCTATTTCACTTTCTTAAACATAATTGTATAATATAAATAGATATTGTTCTATTACTTTGTAATTTAAATTAATTTCAATTAGGAAAAGAAATTCAATTTAAAGGGATTTGCCAATAAAAAAGAATTGATAATTAATCTTACTACTAGCGTTTATAATTACACAATGAGGGAAAATACAAATGTTATATAGTTTGTATTTTGATTATTTTTTTTTAATAAATAAGTTATATATATATTTTTTAATAAAATATACTCTTACTACTGTAATTACACAATGAGGGGAAATACAAATGTTACATGGTTTGTATTTTGATATTTTTAATTATTTTTTTAATAGATAAGTTTTATATTTTATTTTTAATAAAATGATAAAGATTTAGATAGCACAAATTTTGTTGAGATTGTTTTACTTCGGGATGATGATGCATGTTTATTATTATGAGATGAGATATATAATGATCCATGTCATGCATGCAGTCATAATGATGACTAATCTCGTGTATGAAACCAAAATTAGGGTACATTTGATTGAAATAGAGTTATGAGATATATACTTGGCCATGTCTTGCATGCAGTGATAATGATGACTAATCTCATGCATGCCATCAAAATTATGGTCAATTTGGCTGAAATAGAGTTGTTAAGGCTCTGCTATTAGTAGAGTTGATTTGAATCTTTCAAAGTATGTGCTATGTAGTATTGATGTGCAGAAAGAGTTAAATTTAACTTAATCGTGGGAAACATCCAGGAAAAAAAAGGGAAAAGCTTATATTTTAAGCCATTTTATTATTTATGAAGGCACCAATGACAACCATCCATGAAGGTGAAGGCAGGTGCTAAGATAGGCTTCACGATCCCTATATGGTTCATAAATCTTTTCCACCTGACTTCCTCTTCTCTGTAGATTGCGATATCCTTCATGTGTAAAACTTCACAAGTTTGGTGTAGGAGAAAAATGGTTGGTAACTGTTATATATCGAACAATAATAGCTCTGGATTTTTTTAATTTCCGCCATTGTTATCACATACTTTAAAAGTTATATTAACATTTTTTTTGCAAACTACTCTTATTGCCTTCAATCGAAATTATTTCTTTCAAATCACCTAATCTCGATTCTCAACTGCTGCCTGCATCGATTACAAATACGTCTCTCATGGCACGGAGATGAATACAAGAGCAGTGTCAGGGTAACACTCCCTCTGAAAGGGTTATGGATGAATTTTTAGTAACATCATGTTATTATTGAAATGTAGGAAGAGTGAATTTAATATGATCGTAAATTTTGAGAATATTTTGAAATAAGAAGATTTGAATACAGAGTGAAATTGATTGTCTACATTGAGCAAGGAGTTTTCCAGAGGTTAGCATAGATGCTCCTATAATATACACCTGAAACATTATCTCCGCTATGAAAGTGAGTTGGCTGAAGGATGAGATTTGATGAGAAATTTAACGTTGAACATTGTTTCAGTTATGGAAATCAATAAGCATAGGGATTGAACATTGTTTCAGTTATGTAAATCAATAAGCATTATGTAAATCAATAAGCATAGGGATTGAACATTGTTTCAGTTATGTAAATCAATAAGCATAGGGATTGAACATTGTTTCAGTTATGTAAATCAATAAGCATAAGGATAGAATTTGATGGTCAAATTGCTTGTCACCCTGTAAAAAAATTCTTCAAACGACATCTTTTGTTAAAAAAATAAAAACAGACATTAAAATTACAGAAACTGTCAAATTTAACAGGTGTTCAAGATTTGAAACTCCTACTAAGTAGGCTCATCTCCCAGCTATAGGAATTGAGAAGTTCAAGAGTGAGACTGATCTCAGATCACCAAGCGTTACCGTGAAAATCACGTTGGCAATTAATGAGCGGCCATTGATGTGAAAGATTAAGTACAGCACGGCAAAGCTATGTTGGACTTTAAGACAAAATGAGAATACCTATTTAACTTGCGTCACTGTTTACACACTATTCAAAGGCCTTCACGTGACTGCAACTCTTCACGTGTTGCTTGTGACAATGTATTACTGTGAATCAGGCCTGGAATTTCAGGTATCACAGAACCCTTTTTACAATTTTAAACGTATTTGGCAGCTGTTGAAAATTTTGAAAGGTTAAAAGTGACATGTGGAAAAAATTCTGAACCTGAAATTTGACAATTTTGAAAGGTTAAAAGTGACCCGTGGAAAGAAATTCTGAACCTGAGAAATTTGACATCTATATATTTAAGTGATTTAAATGAGTAATTTAAATGATAGTTACCCAATTCTGATTAGAATAAGATAAAATTTAAATTAAAAATATTAATTTGGAAAAATTGGATAGTATGCATCTTAAAGAGAAATATATATATATATATATTATATATATATTATATATTATATTACAATAATGAATTTTTTCTGAATTGATTATATATTTTGAATGATTTTTTAATAACTATAAATAATATATGACAATTTTAGATATATTAACTCTGTAAATAAAACACCCCTCTTTTCAGCCAAGGCCTCTCTTCTTTTCAAAATTTCAATGTTAATCTGACTATTTGTTTGAAAATATTTTTCTAAAATTCTTATTTAATAAATAAGAATATATTCTAAATATTAAAAAAAAATTATACAATTTCACAAATTCTCTTTTTCCTATAGTTATTGGCTTTCCAACGCTATATATGTTCTTATTTTTAATTTTTCCTTTTTATACTCTCAATTATCTATATATATTCAACCAAGTACTCGCCCTATGTGACCTAATCCTGTTCAGAGCTATCCCTTCAAAGAGGCTGCCACAAAGAGCAAGACTGAACCCAGCAAAGCATATCCAATGTTTTCATCTCTGGCCGAAAAGTCCAAGCCAATCCAATGTTTTCATCTCTGACCAAAAAGTCCAAGCCAGCACTATTAAAAACACTTGTAAGTTAGGACATATTGCTAATTTGACATTGTGTCTGTATGAATAAATCTGTAGAGGAAGTCAAAAGAATTAATTAATTTTCCAAACTGTTGTTAGATTTGGGCGAATTTAGTAGGCTATGGTTTAAAAGGAGATTAAGTTAGAAAATATGTCTTGTCACCATTTTAGATTGGAAATGAGATTGTTGTGGATATAAAATAAATACAAAGAAATAATGGAATAGTTGGCATACATTTTATAAAAATATTTGGTGTTATAAAGTTAGATTAGTGAGCTACAGTATTTTATTTAAGGAAAATTATTTTCAAACTTATCAAAAAATGGTAAGGCTAAAAAAATTAACCCTTACCAATCTACCTAAAACCTAAAGTGACAAGCATAAAAAACAAAAAATTATCATCCAATTTCCATTTGACCGGCAAAATAAATTTAAAATTCCAAACCTGGTGTAAACAACTTCCAAATAAAATAATTCTCTGGCCAATGGACTGTCTTTCCAGCTCCAAATCTCGTATGAATTTAACAAAGATTTCGAAGTCAGATCACTTTATCTGTACGGTGAAACGACGTCTGGATTTTGTCCAATTCTACAGGGATCCATCATTAAAAAAAAGTTAAATAGAGTTTCTGTTGTTGTGTTGCAGAAATCCAACAAAGAGTGGAAAAGTTTGCTCGACAGGCTCAGCTGATTAAGACTATACATCTCCTTCTGCTTGACCTGCCAATGCCTTTTGTTCCGTTTCTTTTATGCTCAGAACGAATTGCCAGGATGGGGCATGTGAACTTCCTCGTGAAAGGTATCAGTAAAGCCGATTGGCCACCCAATGTGTGAATTAAGGGCTTGCTCTAATTGGATTAGCCCTGTTGTGATAAGTCACCATTCCCTGCTCACAGGTACTGTAATTTCTTTTTGGCGTTGTGTATTGAGGTGGTAAGTCGTAAATTTGTCCTGATTTTAAAAGGTTAATCAGTTTTCTTAAAAAAAAACACTAAGAGTGTTTGATACTAAGAGTATTTGAATTTTGTTTTTAGGGTGGAAATAGATTCAACTTTCTAAAAAATAACATTGAGTGTTTGAATTTTGTTTTTAAGGTGGAAAACATTTCTAAAAAATAAAAGCTCAAAACTGAATTTTATTTTTAGAAATGTTTATTTTTAAGATGGAAAACATTTCTAAAAAATAAAAGCTCAAAACTTGACAAACCTAATCAGGATTAATTTTTTTTGTTTCATTCACTACTAAAACACCTAAAATCTTAAAACTTAAGAGCTAGATTTATTTATTTTGTTTCTGTCTTTGGTTATGGGATTTGACCAAAGACCATCTGTGTTGTGTTCTGTAAAGTAATTAATGCTCCGCACTAGGAAACAATATTATATTGCTTGCTATTTTCTTGCTTTGGACTTTCATGAAACTGCTACAGTACAATTATTCGAAATGTCCGAGAGACAGATTGCTCTTCCTTACAATGACAGTGAGTGGTGGGTATTGGAGATTTAGATTCCACTGGTAGTTGGCTGCAAAACGTACTTAGAGTTTGAACATTAAGTTTGAATTTGAACGGTTGGTTCAGTCCCACTTTGATAATCCTATTTGTCGTCTTCAAGCATTGAATTTATAGGAAGCAAGTAATTGTCCTCGTCAAGCATTGAATTTATAAGAAGCAAGTAATTGAGTTTTATTAGCGATCAACTAGGGTAAGGGCTAAGCAGCTTGTTATAGGGCATTAAATGCCCTGGTACAAATAGGCTATATAACAAAATAACACACAGCTTTTATTTTTAATTTATGTAGCCACTGAGACTGTGTGTTATTTAAAAATAAAGGCTGTGTGTTATTTTGTTATATAGCCTGCATGTACCAGGGCATTTAATGCCTTATGGCAAGCTGGTTAACCCTTGCCACCCTTGCCACCAAATTTACATTGTTTATATTTAAAAAATATATATTATATATATATATATTTTCCTTTTATTAAAATTAAAATTAATGAATTGCATTAGAATAATTACAATATAATATGGATTACCAACAAAATTGTTATATAAAAATGATTAAATATATATCTTTTATTTTATTTTAAATAAATATTTTATTTAATAAAAAATATTACTTATATATATATATATATATATATTTTGAAATGTCTTATTAACGTTCACTTTGAAATATTTATATAATACTATAAAACTGATATTGAAATATATTACTCATTATATATATTATTGAAATATTTTTATTTATGATCTATATTGTCTATATCATGTATGAATTCAAATCTTCAAATCTATTATTATTATTAGTCATTGTCTCAAAAATACAAAAAAAACCAATTAAATTTTATAGAACTATTAATTGAAAAAAACACTGTGTTTTAGTTTCCATAAAAACATATACAACTTTAATAATAATAAAAAATTGTATTTTAATTTCAATAATAAAATAAACCACAACTTTAAAAAGACTAAATAATTCTGGTATAATAAATATAGTCCAAGCTTGCTCAAAAAAATATTTTTTAAGAAATATCCATGGAAATCGTCAAATTTGTAATCCATCAAAATTTTGCACATACATATCAACACATTCAACCCCGTACATCCCACCTGTGTGGGCCTTCGTTTCCATCTCCGGTGTTGTCCAATTTGTGCATTCTCTGTGGCCCTTTCCAACTTTGACTAGGATTGCTTTCGTTTGGGTGATTAGATCTATCTGGAAACTTTAAAGACTTGGCCATTTTTTTAACACTAAAGCCTGTACCTTCAACTTGTATTCTATTAGCAGCCTTTTATATTTGTTTGGGAGAATGATGAAATATTTTTTTATTAATCTAAAAACTATGTTTTTTTAATTGAAATTATGTTTTTATAAATGATGCTTATAGACTGATACTTTGTTGAATCAAAATTACATCAATATATACCTAATAAAATAAGAATATGGATTGAAAATGTAATTCGTTTATTTTAATAAGAATATGGATTGAAAATGTAATTCGTTTATCTTTAAAAATAACTTAGTGGATTGCAAAAGTTGTTTGTGAAACCGTGAAGAGTGATTTATAGTTGTTATTGGAATCCATTCTTATTTGATAAAAATATGTTTTTCAACCAAATTTACTATATATCTTGTTATTGGTTAAATGAATTGATTATGTATTTGTATGCAACATGACATATTTGAATTGGATAAGTCTTGTAAGCTTTGTCTTAACTAAGAAATGACCATATTTAACTAAGAAATGACTAGATACATTGTATGAGCCATGTAATTTAATTTTGACATAATCACTAATTGTCGATAACACAACAGGGTGTATGGATCAACCAACCAAATATGAGAATTTAAAATAAATAGTTCTTTTGGATTTTGTTAGATTTTGTTGAATGATGAACCCATTGTTTACATTGAGTTAATAATAGTTATATAGGCTGCATAATTAATTAACTATATAACTCTACCTTTTCTTGTAGACTATTTTATGCAAAATTCACAAAAATCTCTATGTAGCTTACATCTATTGTTTTCAATATAAGCAATTTAAACAAAACAATATTGAAGATAAATATAATAACATTTACATATGCTCGTGTGTATTGAGGCAACAAATAAAACATAACCTAGTAATATTTTGTACAAGCAAAATGCCAAACGTGAATGAGGTACTGACCAAATACATGTTACAAATGATTGCTCAAAGTATTTTGGTTACATACCGATGGAAGTATTTACTATCTACAAACACTAATGGTATATATTGGTATATATTTTTCTCGTAAAAATTCTTTAGAAATTGAAACCTTCATCGACAAAAAGTGCCTGAAAGTGTAAAAGGGTAATTCAAATCCAGTGCCATTAGGACTACTTATCATCTTTTTTGGGCTTATTAATCCTAGGTTCTATGCCATAATCAAGCAGACAGAGAGTCTGCCTAGTAGGGCCATTACCTTTCTTGTCGTTTGATGGATTAGTGGGGTGCACCTATTTGCAATTAGAGAAAAATGGGTAGGCGTTAGAGAGCATCACAAACATTGGGCGCTAAGCACAAGCGACTGTAATCATTTCATATTTTTTGCTAGAATTTTCTTTGAGAAAAGAGGAGAAACAATCGTATGTATCTAGTAGTACTAGATCCACCATCTTGGAATTCTCTACATACATCTGGAAACCCATTATAACAAGATGATTACCAATATGAACCAGTGATAATAAGTTGTTCTATTAGCTTCACCTACTCAAAATGAAAACAAATTGAAAAAAGCGTAGAATATTGTAGCTATTATTGACGCCACTTGTTGGTTTGGAGTTATGGAGACTGTCATCATCCCATAATAGGTGAAACCCTTTCCACCATTCAACACATGATCCACCATTCCGCGCTTCCAGATCGAGGAAACATACCTTAACTTAGCTCATCAGCACAAGTAATGTCCTCCATTTCTGCCACACTCCAACACATCACCCACCATTCTACTTGCACCACCATTCCCCTCATATCTAACATGCATTATGTTGTAACTAAAGAGACGTATGCCATATTATGAATAAAAAGGAGATGAGACATATGTCTAGCGAAGTTGAAAAGGGTAGACAAAGGTTGGCCTGACCATTTTCAGGGAGATGTGTATCAATGTAATTATTATTAGTATTTTTTAAATGCAACATATCAACTCTATATTAAGGATTAAATGAACTATACATTAAATTTTTTAACTTTCAATTACTTTCTCTCTTTATATATAGTAGTGTATATCCATGTTAATCCCACAGCCATCAAGGCTTTAGAGGGATAAAATCTCTTGAGATGCATATCTCTTTTATACTACAAAACTTGAGCACTTACAAATAGAGAGAGAGAGGTGCAAACCTTTTTTTGCACCCAAAAACACCTAGACATATTTAGGCTTAACATGGGTATGTATATGATTATATATGTATATATATATATATATATATTATATATATATATATATATATATATATATATATATATATATATATATATATATTATATATATATATAAACACACACCATGTGTCAATTCCATGATGAGCATGAAGGAAATTATATCATCCTTCATAAATGATATAAAATTAAATGATTAAAAAATTTGATTCCTTCTCATAGATGGCAAATATGAGTTTGACATGGATTTAAAATAATTAATTAAAATTTAATTTTCTTCCCTCATTTTTCACCCAAAACCTAAAATGATGTCATTTTAGTTTCTCTTTTCCTACCATTTTAAAAATCACCAATTGATTATTCACATGACTTGTCTTTCCTTAATAATAGCGATGAGTCTATCAATAGTAATCAATTGATAGATAGTTATAGCAAGCATCCATATTCCTTGTAGAATAAGTTTGGATATAAATGTATCCTAACTTTAACACAAACTATAACATTTTATAGAAGATAAGGATAAGGTGTTGTGAGGAAAAAAAATGAAATCCTTTAAATAATCTTAATTTTTGAATTCAAATAAATCTTCCCTTTTATATCTTGGTGTTAATGAATTGGTTTTGAGCTTCCTTAGGGTTTCTACATTTTAGTTTGCATTCAACACTTCAACCCTCATAGCTCCTCCATGGGGGGGTAGTGGTGGCCTCTCCTTCAGGAATGTCATAACCAACCGCTCTTCATAGAAACCAACAAGTAGAATTGGAAACTCTAGCAACAAACAACAAGGTAATGCCACCTCAGGGTCATAGTAAAAAACCCCCAACTCCAACATGAAAAAACTAGCATCGACAACATCCTAGTTGAATCCGATCAAAAATGCAAAGCCATCAACCAGTCCCTATCTCCCACAAGCTAAAGAGTTGCCTCTCTTAGAGATTCCTACAGAGAAACTAGGTACCATAGCAGAAAATATCAAGGAACATGCAATAATTTGTAAATTTGTGTGTTCCTAGCCCTTTGAGCAGACCCTCATTAACTCGATGCGAAAAAAATGGGTCATCAAGGATTATGCAAAACTTAAGCTTAGATCAAGAGTATTTTTTATCCTCATCTTTAGTACTGTTTCATATTGTGACAATATTTTTCTGGTGGTCTTTACTTCATGAACTCAATGGATCTCTTCATGAAACCCTAGGTTCCTCGATTCGATTGTGAGAAGGAAAACTTTACCTCCCTACCAATCTGGATAAGGATTTACTCACTTCCCCAAGAGTATTGGGATTTTGAAATATTGGGAGACATAGGAAAAAAATTTGGGCATTTCATTATGTTGTCAGACATTACCAAGAAAGGGAGGTACACCTCATATGCCAAGTTTTGTGTCTACCTAGATGCTACTCAGCCCCTACCTATTAACATCCATCTGAGTTGTGAGGATATAATATGGGAATAGTCAATTGATTAGAACAATTCACATTTTAATGTCACCATTGTCATGAGTATGGTTATCGTTTCTGAGATTGTCTGGCAAAGCCCCCATCTCAACCTGAATTAGGTAATACCACTGCACCTGAAAATGCTACAGAAAATGATTTTACCATTGCCCAGGGCAAAAGGAGAACAACCAATAGATGTGGTGAAGGCTCCTTGGTCAGGGTGACCCTAACCAAAATCGATTCACAATCCTCTAGCATAAGGAGAATGACGAAATTCCCCCTCTAACAAGAACCTTTAACCAATCACTCTTAGGATCCTCCAATTTAGGAAGACATACCCAATTTGAGGTTGGATCATCCTCATAAATCTCGGGAGCCCGTAACAACGAATATTCATCCTGATCAAGAAACTCCAATCCTAATGGAAGAGGAAGATTTAGAGGATCTAGATCTTCAAAACCTATATCTCCAACAGATTGCAGAATAATAGAGCAATAAATATCTAGTAGCCTTCCCAGAATATCAGATTCAAATCGTAGCAAGAGCATACATACAACATCAAGATCTTCTCCTCCATCGGATCCACACTCCATGTGCCTCTTCGACTCCTTCCCCCTCTCTTTCCTCATAAGGAATTAAATGAAATGTGCCCCAAGATCAATCAATCTTGGCCAAAGAGCGTAATATGAAAGGTTGTAAAACAAACGGTCAACTTCTCCAAGACCTTGGCAAATTTTTAGTCCACTCGGGAAGAGTCACTCACATGAACACTTTATTTCCTCCTCTCACAAAATATTAATGATGAAGATCATCTCATGGAATTCAAGAGTCTAAATGGAAAATCCAAGCATTGGATCCTAAGGAAAGAAATTTCCACTAAAAAACATGATATCATCCTACTAGATGAGAAATGATCTAGTGACAGTCTTACTCAAATTGTCAATTATTTATGGAGAAATTGTGATCTCCTATCCTAATGTGTCTTTGGGGCTTCAGGAGGCTTGTCCATTCTCTCGAATCCAGCTGTTGTCACTCTAAGTGACTCCTTTTCCCTTCCTAGGGTCCTTACTACTTGGTTTCATCCCATAGGATCCTCTTAGCAAGGCTTCATCTATAACGTCTATGGCCCCCAAATCCCTTCATATAAGAGAAATTTCATTGCTAATATCTCACTGGTTGCTCGCTTGATAGATCAGAGTCACTGGATCTTGGGGGTATATTTCAACCTTATTGGTTCTCTATATGAAAAGAGGGGTGGCATATCTAGATTGGAAGAAGAGGCAGGGCTCTTTGATTCCTTTATAGATAATGGTATCCCGATATATATTCAAACTCCAAATGGTATTCACACATGAAATAATTGTCATGGTGCTGCACAATAGGTAACATATTGATCAGATCACTTCTTGGTTTAACAATATCCAATCCTTCCAAAAATCCCAGTGGAAGCTTTAATCCTTCCTAACCATGGATATGATCATTGGTCGATTACACTCAATTCGGGTTGTACTTTGTCACCCCACAATATGCCTTTTCGCCTTGAAGTTTTTAGGCTCTATCACCCAGATTTTCTCTCCAATGTGGAGACATCATGGCAAGAATCAGGCTCCATTTCGAGATGCATCATGTATCAATTCCAACAGCAGCTCAAATTCATCAAAAAAAAAATTAAAGGAGTGGAAGGTCAAAGACTTTGGAAACATATTCAAAGATAAGCTTCAATTGCAAAAGAAAATGAGAGAAGTGCAATAAGTTATCCTTCAATGAGGTAGAACAGACAAGCTAATCAAGGTAGAAAGAGAATTGAAGCACAAATTGGAGCAAAGATTGATAAAAGAAGAAATATTATACAATAAAAAATGAAGGGTGAAATGGCTAAAATAAGGAGAATGCAACACCAAATTATTTCATCGATCTATGGACAGTTATAGATAGCACAATCACATTCATATCCTTTGTGATGAGCATAATTAGGTCTAGGAGAATCATGAGGATATAGTCCAGACCTTCTCCCATCATTTCTCCTCTCTTCTAACTGAACCAATTCCAAACAAGTGAGAAACAATTCAACAAATAACTCAACACATCCCCAAGATAGTGACTAAATAGAATAATGCTCTCTTGCTCAAGGAAATTTCCTTTCAAGAAGTGGAGGAAGTGGTCATGAACATGCCTAGAGACAAAGCCCTAGGTTTGGATGGCTTCATAGCCAAATTATTCCAAACTTGTTAGCCAATTATTGGAAAGGATGTTTGGATGGTAGTAGAAGATTCATGAGGTTCATCCTCTCTACTTTCAACATTTGATGCTGCCTTGATCTCTCTCATGCCTAAATCCTCCAAATTCTGTTTGTTGATGGTTTCTACCCAATTTCCTTATGCAATGTTATTTATAATATTATCTCAAAGACTAATTCGAATTGACTCACACCCCTCCTCCCTTCCCTCATCTCCCCTGAAAAGACATGTTACGTGGAAGGGAGGAAAATCCTTGATCGTATCATTCTCACCCAAGAGAGCATTCACTTTATTTGCACCTCCAAGCAACCTAGCATGCTTATCAAACTAGATATGTCTAAAGGCTTTGATAAAGTCAGTTGGAAATTCTTATATTATACCCTTAAAGCCTGTGGTTTTCATGAAAAATGGATTTCTTGGGTCATGGCTCTCCTCTCCAAAGTTTTTTTTTTCTCCATATTGATCAATGGATCTCCTTCCTCATCCTCACTCCTTCATGGGGTATCAAGAAAGATGATCCCATGTGACTCTATTTATTCTTATTAGTAGTTGAAGGGTTGACCTGATCCATCTATTTTGTTCTCTCTCAAAAGAACCTTAGATTCCTTTCACTTGGTTATTCTTATCAACACTCTGCTCATCATAAATTTGTGGATGATACACTTCTCATGGGTCATCCCTCTCTTTGGTAGGCTATGGAATTCAAGAATATTTTAGATACTTTTTTCTGCGGCCTCTAGAACTAACATCAACAAAGGTAAGTCCCAAATTTTCTTTTATAACACTCATATTGTCGTACAAGTCTACATCACTCATCTTTTTGGCTTCCAAAAGAGCTCCCTTTTGTCCAAACACTTGGATGCGCCCCGACCTTCAATCATCTATGTTAATATGTGTGGGAAGAGCTCCTTTTGAAAATTGAGGCCAAGCTATCCAGTTGGACTTTCAGAGCCCTCAACCTTGCAGGTTGTCTCACCCTTATAAAATCCATCATGCAAGTTATGCCAAAATATCTACTCTCAGCCCTAGAAACACCCAATGCCAAAATATCTACTCTCAGCCCTAGAAACACCCAAGGCCACTCTCAATACGCTTCATTGTATTCAATGATCCTTTCTTTGGGGAGGCACTTCGTTGGAGAGAAAGTGGGCTTTAGTAGCCTAGGTTAAAATTTGTCTCCCCAAGTATGCAAAAGGAATATGCCTCAAAGATCCTTAGGTATTAAGTAACACCTTGAGTGCCAAAACATGGTGGAAGTGACTTAAAAATCCATCAATATTGTGGTTTCAAATGTGGACCAACAAGTATGCATAGGGTCATCATTCCCCTTAGCTAGTATGCATGTTACATAGCAACAAAGGACCTCACATTTGGAATGCAGCATGGAAAAACAAAGCTCTAATTCAAGATCAGAACCTCTAGGAGGTTCAAAATGGCTTAACAACATTACTCTGAGAGGACTCCTAGAACTAATGGTCCAAGCTTTCATCTTTGATCAACTCTCATAAGCATAGGGACAAATTTCATTAGCGGGGAATATCAAAATTCTTCCAATACTAGGGCCCTCAATCAACAAATTCACCCTGGCGCACTTGGCATACCCACTCTTTTGAACAACGAAAAAATTAAGAACCAACCCCCCCGGGCGAAATTTATATGTATAATAAATGGGTGAATCCCTATGGAATATAGAAAACTGTATAGCCTATTTTTTCAATAATATAATATACATATATAATGTTTTGGCGATTTTTTCACTTAATCATAAAATTTCGTTAAATCTTGGCGATTTTTTCATTAGGGTATAAGTATTGCACTTTCTTGGATAATCTTCTAAAAGATTAGAAAACATTGTAAAATATTCGCAATTCCTTGATACTGTACAGAAACATATATAATAATCAGAAAAGTATTTAGTTAAACTATAATATATACTAATTTTCCATGTTTTGGAAAAGAAAAAACATACTAAGGTTGTTCTAGGTTCTTATTATACATTGTTGCAAATATTTTTGCATTTTTTATCATGTTTTACTACAAAAGTCTTATTACATCCCAAGGGGAAACTTTTTGAAGAGGTACCCAAGATGTGTGTAATGTTGAAGTAAAGAAATCTAAATCTAAATTAAGTATCAGAAGATAAAAATCTAAATCTATATATATTTAGTAAAAAAATTATTACTAACAATATATTTACTAATCTAAATATTTTTACCAATTAACATGACTATTAACATTGGCAAGTTTTCATAATATAAAACTATGTTTATTAGTCAAGAGTTGAACTTACTTATATATATAAAGAAAATGAATGTTTTGAGATTTGAATCTGAGCCATCACACTAAGAAAAAAATTAAGTATGATAAGATACAAATCTAAATCTAAATAATATTTAGTAAAAACTTATTACTAACCAAATATAAGTATATTTAGTATAACATATTTACCCAATTGTTTTTAACTAATTACATTATTATTAACCAAATATATTTATAATCTAAGTATGTGTAACCATTAACATAACTATTAGCATCGACAACTTTTCATTTTACATAAAACAAGTTTTTAGGCTAGGTAGATTTGGGATTTGAGGTTATGCATAAGAAAATAATTAAGTATTTGAAAGATACAAATTCCCTATAATATTTTATTTTTAGTAAAATATTATTACTACCAAATACTTTTAGCCAACAATTACCATTTATATATCAATGACAATTTATTTCCTAATCTAAAATATTACTAACAATTAACATAACTTTTAGCATGGAAGTTTTCATAATATAAACTGTGTTTATTGGTGAGAGTTGAATTTATACTTTATATCTATCTTCCTATATATTATTATATATTTATTTTATTATAAAGCAAATGAATGTTTCAAGATTGAGCGTATGTGGCAAGAAAAATAAATTAAGTAATAGAAGATACAAATCTAAATCTAAATATATTACTAACCAAATATATTTATTAATCTAATTATATTTACCAGCCAATTAACATAACTAATAGCATCGACAAGTTTTCATGATATAAAATTGTGTTTATTAGTCGAGAGTCCATTTGAATATGAGCATATGTAGTAAGAAAAGTAAATTAAGTATGAGAAGATAGAAATCTAAATAAAAATATATTTAGTGAAAATTTTATTACTAATCAAATATATTTACTAACTAATTAACCATTTATTACTAATCAAATGGAAAACTTATTTACTAATCTAAATATAATTACTAACAAATTAACATAACTATTGGCATGGACAAGTTTTCATAATATAAAATTGTCTTTATTAGTCGAGAGTTAGACTTATGTATATATGTAAAGAAAATGAATGTTTCAAGATTTGAATATGAGCATATTCAATAAGAAAAATAGTATGAGAAGGTACAAATCTAAATCTAAATATATTTACTAAAAAAATTATTACTAACCAATTAACCATTTATTACTAACCAATTAACATAGCTATTACCATTACCAAGTTTTCATGATATAAAACTGTGTTTATTAGTAGAGAGTTGGACTTATATATAAAGCAAATGAATGTTTCAATATTTAAATCTGAGCATATGCATACGTAGTAATAAAAGCCCTAAAGGGCATGGGAAAACCCTTTTCATGCTCTCTTATTCATTACATTCCACAATAGTCATACATCCTACAATATGGTGAAATTAGACAGTAATAGTAATCAATTTAGTTTAAGTGAATGTTGCTACAACACAAATGGACTTTAATCATTTGAGTACGTTGTTCACTTAACTGTTAATATTAGATAAAACAAAATATTATAGTAATATTTATTTTGGCTTGGTTATCATGTAAAATTTTCCAATAAACTTGGATTTGTGTGTACATCGCAGAGTATGGTATGTATTTCTGTCTTTTTTCTTTATGAATAAAATTTCTTCTCCATCTATCTTGTTGATCTAGATTTTCTTCCTCTCTGTTTCTTTTTTATCTAGATTTTTCTCCTCTCTCATTGTTTCTTTAGTTGAATATTGAATGACTTTGATTTTGTTTGATCTCATAAAAATTACAACTAATTAGGTCTTCCCTTCAATCTATTCTTATCTACCCACTTTGTTGAATTTTGGTGAACAAAAAAAAAAAAGATCGAAGCCACTAGCCTAGAGAACCACTACTCATTATATGCACTTGTTGATAGAAAGCCACTAGCCTAGAGAACCACTACTCATTTTATACATGCTGAAGCATACAATAAAATGGACCGAAAACCATCGCGTCCAAAACCATGGACCGAAAACCATAGGTAGGTTCGCCCAACCCAACATTGTTTGAGGCTTGTAAAATCTTCTGTCAAAAGAGTTGGTTCTTGTTGCCATTTGTCCTCCTAGAATAGTGTCGGATCTCCATCTCTGATTTCCCAGAAACAGTTTTTTGGACAACCTCTCTGTTCTCCCAAGCCTTATTCCAAATGTGCGAGCCCTTTTTATATCCAGAGATTCTTATGATATCATGAGAAAGCCAAGCACTAGCATATTTTTCCTTCCAAATGCTTTCCCATTGAGCCTTAGGATCCTTCACCCATCTCCACCAAAGTTTGGCCCCTAGAACCTTAGAATTTCTATATCATCCAATCCGAGGCCTCCTTGTTTCTTGGGTTTACAAATCTTATCCCATGAGACCAAAGACCATTTTTTCCTTGTCTCCTCTTTGCCCAAGAGAAAATCTCTTTGGATGTTTCTAAATTGCTGTAAAACTCCTTTTGGCGCTGGGAGAGATGATAATATGAAGACAGGGATAGCTTGTAGCACAGCCTTTGTGAGAACCAGTCTACCATCTAGATTTAGAGACATGTTGGCCCATTTCCTGACCTTGTCTTGCATCTTGATGATTAATGGTTCCCATATGCTTTTGAGCATAGGTTTAGCCGTTATAAGAACTCCCAAATACTTAGAGGGGAGAGAGTCTCTTTGAAATCCAAGGATTCTAGAGACATTTCTCTGGATGGCTATATGCGTATTAAATATTGACTTCCATACGTGAAGCCGAAGCAAAGTCTTTCAAAATTTGTTTGTAAGCTAGCGCTTCTTTGACTGTGGGAATCCCTTGTAACATAGTATCATCTACAAATTGTTGATGCGTCAGTGCTTGTCCATTTTCCGCAAGTTGTAGTCCTTGAATTTTTCTGGTATCTCTAGCAAATTTGATGGACCGCCCTAGCCCTTCCATCATGAGGATGAAGAGAAAAGGTGAGAGCAGATCTCCCTATCTGAGACCTTGATAAGGCAGAAAAAGCTTAGAGGGTGAGCCATTAATTAAAATTGAAAAGTTGGAGGAAGTCACTAGGGCCATAACCCATCTGATCCAATTATGGTCAAAGCCCAATGCACCAAGTACTTTCATGATGTATGTCCAACTTACTTTAACATAAGCTTTGGCAATGTCCAATTGCATTATCACCCCCGGTTTCCTTTCACTGGTTAACGAGTGTACCACCTCGTGTGCTTGTATGATGTTGTCTAGAATTTGTCTGCCCTCCACATAACCTGATTGTTCCCCCGAAACCAGTGAAGGCAATAAAGTTTTAAGTCTATTGGCCACAACTTTGGAAATTATCTTATAAACAACGTTGCATAAAGCTATAGGTCTGTACTTCTCTAGAGTTTGTGCATTATCCTGCTTCGAAATAAGGGAGATAAAGGAGGTATTGAGAGCCCTCAAAATGGTTCTGTTCCGCTTGGAGTCTTCCACAACCCTTATAATGTCCTCTTTGACAATACTCCAACAAGGTTTGAAAAATTCTACATTGAAACCATTCGGACCTGGAGCCTTACCATTTTTCATTTCCTTGAGGACCTCATAGACTTCCTTTTCGATAACTGGTCTGTTGAGATTACCATTATCCTCTCTGGACACCGACTTGGGGATATGCTTTATGAGGTCCTTGATAAAAGGATCCCTGTCTAGAGTGTTTTCCTGAGCAATACCTCGGAAGTGCTTAACTAACACTGCTTCTATCTTCTCATGGGATTGATGCGTCTTCCCTTCCTCATCCTTGATCGAAGAGATTCTGTTGTAAGTCCTCTTTGCTATAGTGGTTTTATGGAAAAAATTAGTATTTCTCTCTCCTTCTTTTAGCCATTGAATCAATTTCCTCTTGATGGCACAACTTTTCCCACTCCTGGTGATATTTCTCAACTTGGTCATTTTTGTCCTTGTCAAAACCTTCCTTGATCAAAACTTGCTTGAGCTCCATTATTTTTTTTCCACATCTCTCTTTCCTTCAAAAATATTACCAAATTCATTTTTATTCCAGGATTTAAGCTTCAGTTTAATGAACTTTAATCTTTTATGAAGTAGGAACATAGTTGATCCTTGGGTTTGCAGATCCTCGGCTCACCATTCTTCGATGTTACTGAGGAATTCTAGGTGAGAAAGCCACATATTTTCAATTTTGAAATGTCTGTTTCTTGGGGTGCCGATTCCTTTGATTTCCTTTTGAACTGGCCAGTGATCTGAGCCTCTGAAGGGAAGAATTCTAGCTATTATTTCCTTATTGATAAGCATGAGATCCTTAGAGATCATGAATCTATCTAACTTGGAGGCTACCTGAGAGTCACCTCCTCGTTTATTGTTCCAGGTGCCACCATTGTTTGTCTCAATATCAACAAGGTTCATGTTTTCTGAAAAGATTTGGAAGGCGAAGGAGTCTTTATTTAGAGTTCTCGTGCCTCCTTTTTTCTCCAATAGAGATATGATCATATTGAAGTCTCCTACTAGGACCCAAGGTAGTCCTGCATGTCTCACTCTTAGATCCACCAGGGAGTCAATGAACTTGATTTTGTCATCTAACCTTTGAGGGCCATAAACATTCGTGACTAGATAAGTTTCCATGTCTCCTACTGGCTATATAACAACTGATAAATAATTCTTGGAAGCCTTCGCATCAATAATACCAATTTTTTAGGGATTCCAGAGAGTGAGGATGCCTCCTGCTGTATTTTCTGCTTTAACTTCTAGAAACTCAAATCTACTGAGCCATTTACTATGGATTTGCCTTAGCTTCTGAATGGAACATTTTGTCTCTTGGACAAAAATTATGTCCGAAGCATCCTGTTTCATTCTATTATTCATCATTCTGTGTGTTCTTTTGCTACCCAGCCCTCTAATGTTCCAAGTTGTGAACTTCATAATTAAAAATTGGTAAAGGAGTAACTGGTTAGGTCTTTCATCTTACCTGAGTTCACCATAAGCTTTCCACATTCCATTAGTAGCTCGCTTTGTTTTTTCTGACCTCTTTTTTTCCCTGGATTTCTCAGTGCTAACCTCGAAGTCATTTTTGTTGCTTTCATCTCGTCCAGTACAAACATGTAGTTGATATAACAGCCTGAAGAAATTAGGGATCAAGTGGAAGTACAACTCAGTAAGGATGATTGTCCAGTTAATTTGGAAGTTGTGGATCTAGGGAATGATCTCTCATTAGTTGTAGAGGGATGTGGATTGCAATTTACTAGTGAGATTATGAGAGAGCTCGTGGAATGTTGTTGAGTGATTCAATTTGGGAGATTTGTGATTCGGGAGTTGGAGGAGGTGGAAATATGGGAATATGGGAACTACACCTTTATGAGGGTTACCATACAAGTT